>JAMPIV010006080.1:625000-870524 GCA_024509875.1 Oreohelix idahoensis
TATAATAAAATACAACATGCCATATAGGAGAATCACTAGAATTTACATAAAGTAAATTTACACAAATTCATACGGCGTTAATGAGGGCCGTTACCACACATACACACATACATACATACATACATACACACATACATACACACACACATACATACACACATACACACATACACACATACACACATACACACATACACACACACATACACACACACACACACACACACACACACACACACACACACACACACACACATACATACATACATACATACATACATACATATATATATATATATATATATATATATATATATATATATATATATATATATATATATATATATATATGTATATATATATATATATATATATATATATATATATATATATATATATATATGTATATATATAAAACTAAAATTATATAATATAATTATATAATAAAACTATAATAAAATCTCCGGTCCAAAATATGTAATTAGATTTTGTTAAAACTATCTGTACATAGTCGCATTTTTAATGAAAACATAACCTGATGTGATTATCTGGATCTAGTAAAACTGTCAGTGTCTACAACAGTCATTCACCAGTTTCCACATGTCAAACTAGGTAAATAGTTCAATTCGAAGGGAGTATGTTTTGCTAAGTGTTGCAACTCTAACGGAATATTTGTTGCTAAATAGTGGAATTCTAACGGAATATAAAATTCAACGGAGTATGTGTTAAAAATCCACGCTACTGATTCTTTTCAATAAACCGGTAAATAAACTAGTTTTCTTCTTTTTGTTTTGTTAGTTGAAATAATAGTACAAATATGTACTAATGCATTTGCATCTAATTTTATTTCAAATTATTACCTAACATAAACGAAAATGCAAATTGGGTCTGAAACTCGCGATTGGGTCCATTTTCCTGCAATACAGGTATGGCCGAAAATGGCGGCCAAATTTTAGTTGGCGTCACTCTATACAGAAATCTAGGGCACTAGCTATACCTATGTGTGCTGGAACCCACACTAGCCTCACCATACATCCTCTGTTCCCTAGTGATGTATTAATTGCAAGAATTTCTTCCTTTATGTCTGGCCGGCTACATTTACCTGGGTGTTCTAGTGCTTGTAGTGATGATAGTGAGTCTGTAAATATCGTAACAGCTTTCACACTGCTATATATATATATATATATATATATATATATATATATATATATATATATCTATATATATATATATATATATATATATATATATATATATATTTACTTACTTAGTCGTTCCCCTTCTACCGTGAGGTGTAGAGGTTTGGAAGAGAGAGCGCCAGACTATCCTATTGGCTGTCTTCCTCCTGGCCTGGTTCCATTCTAGTCCTCGATCCTTCAAAGATTGTCTAATGTTGTCCTCCCAGCGGACTCTGGGTCGTCCTCGGGGTCTGGATCCTTGGCTCTTTGTTTCCCATGCTTGTCGTGGTATCCGATCTTCTCCCATTCTGCAGACATGGCCAAACCATCTTAATTGGGACTGTTCTACCTGGGTCTGCAGGGGGTAGGATTTAAGGCCCTGACGTATCGTCTGGTTGCGTACCATGTCTCCTCTTGTCACTTCAACCACCTTCCTCAGACACCTCATTTCCGAGGCCTGGATCTGGCCTCCATGGGCTGCAGCCATCGCCCACGACTCTCATCCGTACGTCAAGACTGGGACACAGGTGGAGCGGCACACAGCCATCCCCGCCTTCCCACCAACCTCTCTCCCGCCGAGGAACCCTCGATCCACGGCCTGAAAAAGTCTCCCAGCCGCCGCCCCCCGAGCGGCCAACTCTTCCCCGACGCCTCCCCCTCGGTCTATAACAGCTCCGAGGCACCTAAAGTGGTCGACCCGCTCCAGGACCCGCTCTCCCAGCCCAATCCGACGCCCTCTCTCCTCTCGCGATATCACCATGGACTTTGCCCTAGAGCTGCCCATGACCATCCCTCTCCTCTCCAGCTCCCCCCTCCAGACTTGCAGGCCGGACTGGAGACGTGCCCCTGACCCAGCAACCAGGGCAACACCATCAGCAAATGCCAGCTCCGAAATACAGACCCGTCTCATCTTCCAGTACCCCACTGAACACCCTCCCGTTCTCTCCCCACATGCCCTGATGACATCGTCCACAAGGAGCATGAAGAGGTAAGGTGACAGGACATCACCCTGTCCCACACCAGTGGTGGTCCTGAACTCCTCCGACCCATGGTCTGCCGTCCTCACACAATTTCCGCAAGACCCGCAGAAGCTCTGCACAGCATGAATCAGAGGTGCTGGAACATTCTTCCCTGCCAAACAGTCCCAAAGTCCGTCCCAGGGGACCCCGCCAAACGCTCCCTCCAGACCCACGAAACAAAGACGCATCTCACTCCCACACCCAAGGGCCCCCTCACTCAGCTGTCCGAGCGTGAAGACCAGGTCCCGAGCACCCCGGTCCGCTCGGAATCCGCACCGGACACCATCCAACTGCGGCCCAGCCAGGCGTCGGAGTCTCTGCTCTAGGATTCTAGAGTAGATTTTACCAGGGACACTGAGAAGGGATATGCCTCCACGGTCCCCACACTGCCGACCGTCACCCCCCCCCCCCCGAAAACTGGTGTTATGATGGCAATCTCCCAATCCTTTGGTATTGTCTTGTTGCACCACGCTGCCTGTAAAACCCTTAAGAGTAATAGGTCGCCTGATGCTCCCATGAACTTAACCATTTCTGGTGTTATACCATCATGCCCTGCTGCTTTGCCCATCTTGATTTTCTCCAGTGCTGCCTTCAGTTCTTCCATCTTTATGTCATCTTCACCATCATTGGTTTTCTCTTCTGTGCTAGTGTTTATCATTTCTGATGCTTCACCATGCTCACCATCCAGGAGTTCTGAGAAATATTCTTTCCATCTTCCTATTACTTCCTTCGGGGCAGTAAGCAATTTGCCTTGCTTGTCCTTTATAAATTTGAGAGGGCATTGTTTTTCCTTCCTCATGTTCTTTAGGGTCTTATAGAACAATTTCTGGTTTTCTTGTGCATCTTTTTCTAGCTTTTCTCCAAATTCTTCCCAGGTCTTTTGTTTTGCTGCTAGCACTTTATTCTTTGCTTCTGTTCTGAGTGTCACATATTCTCTATATTTTTCCATTTGTCCTGTTGTGTTTTTAGCTCCTAAGTATTGTTTCCATGCCATTTTCTTCTCTCTTATTTTCTCTTTGACTTCCTCTTTCCACCAAGGTGTCCTCTTTCTCTTGTTCCCAAGTCGGACTTCACCGCATGCTTCTGCAGCAGCTGTCTTTATGATATCCTTGAATTTAATCCAGAGGGTTTCCAAGTCATCAGGTCGTTCTTCTGTGTTGCTCACCGCTGCAGCAATAAGCCCCTGATATCTGGTCTTAATTTCTGGCTCTCTCAGCTTGTAGGTCCTAATGCTCATTTTTCCTGCTCGTTTACTTGGTTTCTAGCGTGATGTTGGGCAGTTCCTAGGCTGAGCAACTCTTTCAGTTGTTCTTTTGATTGTTAGCAGGTAGTGATCACTTCCAATCTTTGGCCCCCTCCAGACCCCAGCATCTCCGACATATTTGAATAAGCTTCTCCGAACAATGGCATAGTCGATCACTGACTTCTCATTCTTTGTTGGTTCACATCTAGTGTATGCATGTATGCGCTTATGGGGGAACTTTGTGTTTGTAATGATCAGATTCTGCTCACTGCAGAATCTAAGGAGTCGCTTTCCATTGTCATTGAGAGTATCTTCTCCATATCTTCCGATAACTCCACCCCATCTAGCATGGTCATTTCCAACTCTGGCATTAAAATCTCCGAGCATGATAACTTCATCTAGGCAGTCATCCACTGTCCTTTGAAGCAGCTCGAAGAATTCCTCCTTGACCTCTGCTCTCTCATCCTCATTTGGCCCATACACTATGACCAGGTTGACTATGGTTTCTCCTTCTTTTAGTTTAACAACCATAATGCGCTCCGAGACAAAGTTCCATCCCTTGATACTATCTTTTGATTTTGGGCCACAATGCAACCCACGCCCCCTTTAGCTCTTTCAGACATGGGTACACCACTGTAGAGCAGCGTGTTGCCATCGAGATCCATGACCCCTTGTCCTTTTTTCTTTGTTTCCGTTATAGCCAGGATTTCTAGTTTTGCTTTCCTCATCTCTTCCACCAGCTCCTCTTCCTTCCCATTTATACTTCTTGTGTTCCAGTTCCATAAGTCGTAGTCCGTAGTCCGTTCCAGTTCGTCGCCTTTAGAATCCGTCCGGTTTTCTCTCTTGTGTTGCTAGTAATCGTGATTTAAAGCAAACAGGTGATTGGCCTGTTGTGCCTTTGCATGGTGGAGGGGCTGCCTCCTTACGGCCTCCATGCAGGCCGCCCTCCTCCTTTTTCATCCGGGCTTGGGACCGGCATTGGCGGAGTTTATATATATATATATATATATATATATATATATATATATATATATATATATATATATATATATATATATATATATATATATATATATATATATATATATATATATAATAAAATTATATAATATAATTATATAATAAAACTATAATAAAATCTCCGGTCCAAAATATGTAATTAGATTTTGTTAAAACTATCTGTACATAGTCGCATTTTTAATGAAAACATAACCTGATGTGATTATCTGGATCTAGTAAAACTGTCAGTGTCTACAACAGTCATTCACCAGTTTCCACATGTCAAACTAGGTAAATAGTTCAATTCGAAGGGAGTATGTTTTGCTAAGTGTTGCAACTCTAACGGAATATTTGTTGCTAAATAGTGGAATTCTAACGGAATATAAAATTCAACAGAGTATGTGTTAAAAATCCACGCTACTGATTCTTTTCAATTAACCGGTAAGTAAACTAGTTTTCTTCTTTTTGTTTTGTTAGTTGAAATAATAGTACAAATATGTACTACTGCATTTGCATCTAATTTTATTTCAAATTATTACCTAACCTAAACGAAAATGCAAATTGGGTCTGAAACTCGCGATTGGGTCCATTTTCCTGCAATACAGGTATGGCCGAAAATGGCGGCCAAATTTTAGTGGGCGTCACTCTATACAGAAATCTAGGCACTAGCTATACCTATGTGTGCTGGAACCCACACTAGCCTCACCATACATCCTCTGTTCCCTAGTGATGTATTAATTGCAAGAATTTCTTCCTTTATGTCTGGCCGGCTACATTTACCTGGGTGTTCTAGTGCTTGTAGTGATGATAGTGAGTCTGTAAATATCGTAACAGCTTCCACACTGCTACAGCTGAAAAACATATTAAAATTTAATAAATGTTTTTAAACAAGTGTATCTGCTCATACTCGTTCACATCTTCGCATTACAATCAAATGACAGTGTAACATGTCATAACAGACTGTAGATCTCTGCACCTGCGGTACTAGCCCGATGACAGTCGAACACCTGCTGCAGTACTGCCCTACCTACAGTAATGAACGGAGTACCATATGGCAACAACCCACTTCTGTCAACGAAAAACTGTTTGGAGATGTCGGGAACCACTACTGCCTTTATTAGAGTCAAAAATATGGAAGTTTGAAGGCAAAGGAGGAAGAAGAAGAAGAAGAAGAAATGACAGTGTAACATGTCATAAAATACTGTTTGCTCCATGAGAGTTGAACAGTGGCAGCATTGCCGTGTCCAGCCCAGTTAATGGAAGAAACTGTATGGTGACGACAGAAGCCTGAGACGGGCTGTCAGCTTAATAAGAGAGATAGATATGGTTACCTGAAAGCGAAAGATGATGAAGAATAAAAAATAGTGAGAGAGAGATTGAGACGAAGAAAATTAGAGAGAATGAAAGGTGGAGAGATGGAGAGTGGAAAGGCGAGAGAAAGTTCATTCATCACACTTCAGTTGCCCAAGTAGCATTAGCCTTCGACAAGCGTATACTAAGTCTTCCTGCCACGTGCCATCAGCTCAATGTCTTTCTATTTCTTCTTCATCCGCTTCAAGATTGTCTCCAGTATTCTTCTCCATGTGTTCCTTGGTTTTCCTCTACCTCTTTGCCTCTGGGGGTCTCAGAACAAGGATTGCCTGGTAATTATATCAGCAGGTGTCCTCAATGTGTGTCGCTTATCCATCTTCAACGTCTTCTTCTCATCTCTTGTCCAACTGTCACTTGTCTGGTTCTTGTCATAAGTTCCACATTAATGATCTTGTCATACCATTTCAGTCGTTCTATTTTATGTAAGCACCCTGTTATGAAAGTCTGTTTAGTAGTTGTTTTTGTCGTTCTCCATGTGTCACAGCCATACAATAGGACTGATTTGACATTTGAATTAACTCATTCTCTCCCGGCTGTTTTGGGGTTTTACCCAGGCCCCAAAATGGATGCAATTTTTTCAGACAGGTGAAGTTTTAAAAACAGACAGTGGACAAATACATAAGTTCAGTAGGTACATATGTTATACATTTAAATGTGTGAAATTGACTGCAGAATCTTATGAATTGCTTCATATAATTAATTGATATGAATAGGTGTGTGTCATGTCTTGTGAAGTGTAGAATTGATTTTAAAAAATTAAATAAAATTGTAAACTTAAATATTTTTGTGTGTGCGTGTGTGTGTGTGTGTGTGTGTGTGTGTGTGTGTGTGTGTGTGTGTGTGTGTGTGTTGGGCTTGATTTATTTTGACCTCTATATATTTTCAAATCCAATGAAAGCTCTTCTTGTCTTTTGTACTCATATTTTGATATCATTGTCTGTCCCTCTAACTGTGTCTATATTGCTGCTTCTATACTGCTGCCAAGGCATATGCATGATTCTACATTTTGCAGTGGTGTGTCTTCGAGTGCATTGTTGTAATTCCTGCATTTATTCTCATAATCATTGTTTTTTCCTTGTGTTTTTTCACACCAACTTGCTGTGCCTTCTAATTAAGTGACTTTTTAAAATTTTGTCTTGCTTCTGATTAACGTTATGGGACAGGAGAGCCAGGTCGTCTGTAGAATCTAAATTACCAAGCTGTTTACTTAGATTGATTGAGAGAAAGTGAAAGATAGATAAGAGATAACGTTTGGAAGAGACAAATAGCATGATAACGCAAGTCGAAGAAAACTGAGAGAGAAACAACGCAAGACAATGAAAGAGAAAGAAACGGGAGAGAAACAGTGAGAGACACCTAAAGAAAAACAACCCACCATGAAAACTGAACCAACGCAGCCTTGGGTTAGGAACGCCACAGAGACATCCAATAAAATAGTTCATGGTGCGAAAGATGAAGATACAGCAAGCCGATGCATTACGCGCCGAAGGGTAGGTATCATTAGCGCTTCGGACATGAGCTCCATCTCTGTTCGTTCTTTCAACAGTTGTTTTGTATTCCAAATTAAGACAACTGGTCAACCGATCTCTTTACACTCGCTAGCTCTAGGCCAAGTGTCGGCACAAGATGGATCAGATTTGCCGTTAGATAGTAGTGGATGCTGCGGTAGATCTCTATGTGCGCAGTGAGAAAGAAAGAGCCGGCTTTAAACGAGTGAATCGTCAAAATTAAAGTTAGCGATTCCCCATTTCCAGTGAAAACTCACGAACTAGGTTACAAAAATGTACTTTATTCTTGAATAGCATGAGATTTGAACACAATCTTTTCTTTAACTCCTAACTTACCAATTTGGTTTTAACCTTGCGGGACGTAATTGTATTCTACTTGTTCTGCTGCGTGCCCTGATTGTCGTATATTAGTCTGTCTAACAACACGGTCTTCTGTATACTTAGGAGTAAATCTGACCATACCGCACGCCATATGTTGAGAACTCTCTGATACACTCGCCAATGAAAAGGCGTCATTCTTAGTGTGTGTTGTGAAACGTACTATGCTTGAACCTAGAGGCCCATTTTGTGTAACCGATGGTACAATGCCATTTAATTTTGGAAAGAATAAAGAATTATCACCGGGAAGGATTATATAATTCAACAACGGGAATGTTACGTTAGAGGTAGGTGTAAAAACTTTCTCGAATAGTATTTTAGTAAGATAGAAATATTGAGTGAAAGGGCTTCGTTACATCAGGTTAGTCCCAATTTAGCTAGTTAAAGCATGCATATATTAAAATTCATTTTGCAAACTAACCAATTAGTAAATAGATCAATACAAAATAATTCACAGTATATTTCAAGCTTTTAGATGACCAAAATCGCCCCATAAATAAGAAAGATACTTGAAATACTAATTTTTACTAATTGAACAGATAGCAAAATTATGCCTCATTTTGAGATTTTTAACACCCTTTTTGCCCCATGCCATCCGATACGGAGGATGTGCTAGTATATAAGACCTTGCCCTTGGCTAAATTGAGGCCACAAAATTTAAAAACCACAGCTGAACAGAAGAAGCGGTAAAAGAGTAAACGTCATGTACCTTTGCCATCCGGATCTGTAGAGCAGACATTAGATGCCGATTAACAGCTTGTGTTTTTTGCCTGAGGATAAGAATTAATCTATATATATATATATATATATATATATATATATATATATATATATATATATATATATATATATATATATATATATATATATATATATATATATACTGAAGCACATTAAAAACGCACCACTATTATATATACTGATGCTGAGAAGCTGGAAAAAAAGTGTGGGAATGAATTTTCACCGTGTTTGTCATGAGGTAGAGAGCGAATGGCTGCTGGAATGGAAAGTGCATGATTCAACCGATTTGGAGCTGGCAGTATTCACATTTGGGGAGGATTCAGTTTTCACCATCGCTTGCCTCTTCACGTCTTCCGTGGAAATGTTAATGCTGTGACATATCGAGATGAGGTTCTGGATGCATTAGTTGCTCCTGCGTTCACAAATTATCCAGACTTGCAGCTTCTCCAGCAGGATAACGCACGTGCGCACACCGCATGCATTACGCAGCAATATCTACAGCAGCAGAACATTGTGACGATTGATTGGCCTGCCCTATCACCAGACATGTCCCCTATAGAACATCTGTAGGATGAGCTTGGACGCAGAGTCTACCGGCAAGGTTCTCCAGCTAATGTGCAACAGCTCGAAGCTGCTCTTACACGTGAATGGGACTTGATTCCCCGGAATTTCCTTCAGAGACTTGTGCGTTCCATGCGGAGCCGCTGCCAAGCTTGTTTGCAAGCACACGGTGGACATACCCGATACTGAGGATAGTGTGAATGAATTATTTTATTGGTCGCATTTTTGGTTTTTTCCCTTGCCTGCACAGAATGCAATGAATTTCATAACAATCAAATGTACAAATTAATGACCAGTATGGATTCATAGGAAAATGAATAAAGATTCCAAATATGTAAACTTGTAAACACTTATATTTATATTTCACACTCTGTTCCTGGATTATACAGGTGGTGCATTTTTAATGTGCTTCAGTATATATATATATATATATATATATATATATATATATATATATATATATATATATATATATATATATATATATATATATATATATATATATATATATATATATATATATATGTATTTTTCCTGAGATTAATCCACTTGTGCGTTAGGAAGTGTGTAGAATGTGTAAGAAACTTACAGGTCGAGTGTGGTGCAGGCTGAAATACAAGCATGTGTAATCTTTTAGTGGCAAAAGCCAGCCTTGTGAAATGTATAGAATAATTGAGAATGATGACCAAAGTACGACTGAAAGTTTGATAAAGTATTTAAAGGAGTATTTATTAAAGGAACGACACACTTATCCGGAACATAAGGAAGGATGACAGGAATTGTTGTAATGAATCGATCAAGGTATTACTTAGTATTTTATACTAGACCAAATCATTGTATGGAGGCAGATCATGTACATAGGGATCTAACTTAGGATTTAGAAGGAAATTGTAGTCACAGTGAACTGGCTGTGAGTAGTAGTGAGGTAAATTGTCCTGTGCATATGTTAGCACAATGTCTGACACTGTTTGTTATGTCCACTGTACGTGAGGACAGGATAGTGCTGGACCATACAGGGGATGTGATTATTTGTATTTCAGGTTTTATCCTGCAAACTACCAGAAGTATATGAATCATCTATCTCTGTTGGACTCTGAGGTGCGAGTGCTCTTAAAGTCATTGGAGCCAGTTACCAAGTTTCGACAGCCTGGCAATTCACAGACGTGTTAGTCCATGGCGGGAGTGTGATTGATTTCTACAATACAAGTTAAGTGGCAACACAAAGCCACTGGTCAGCCTATTCATCATATACCACTAGAAAATAAGATATAAAGTAATAAAAAACGCAGTGAAGGATGATTACTTATGTATCTATTACTACCTTCACAGTTCAACATTAGTGACAAACCATATTGAATTATAATATTGTCGTAGATTTCCGATAGGAGAATTAAGACTAGGTTTGGTCCCTTCTGAATAGGTTTGAATAGGTGATAGACTCAGTGAGAGTTAGTGAAAGGTAATAGAATTTCCACACACGTGAGATGATAGATTTTGATATAGTGGCTGTCTCTGAAAGCGAAAAGAATTCTTCTCTCTCTCACCTATCTTCTACAACAGTTGTTACAGCGTCAGACAGACTACACCAATATACATATTACGTATATTTCTATCACTCACAGGCACGCACATACACGTGACGACAGGTAAACACACAGACGTGGGAAAACTATAACAATGATATATATATTATCTAGAACGAGCTGACCAAACACGATTATTAAGTTCAAGAGCGATTTTATTATCAGGAAAAATCGGCTCACAACATCAAAGAAAGTACATCAAGGAAAATACATATACACATAGTCATAAAAAATCAAGGAAATGTTGCAAGGATGATAGCCCCGTTATAGTGTTAACTCTAGGTTTAGCCCGGCCCCGTTAAGAGAACAGATGATGGCGCCAGAGTCACAGATACATAGGGTTTGAGTCTAAGAGTTGTCTTTGTTTTATCTCGTAATTATATGCACAGAGTTTGAAAAAAATCTGATTTAACCTAAGACAAAACACAAGAACTCTAGCCGTAGCAACAAATTATGCAGATTTGGAAAAAAAAAATTTAGGACAGCAACAGGGTGTCAAAGATAAAATAGTGAAAAATATCACTCAAACCAGCGTACACTCATTCATTCCGCCATGGCTTCTCATACTTGTACTCACGACTTTGCTTGCTGCCTCTTGGAACACATTGATTTTAGATTTTTACACAGACTCAAAAAATGCAGTCTTCTGCCAAGAAGTCCCCAGTTCCAAAAGACGTATTTAACTTGGAGTCTCCGGGAACGACTACTTGGGTATGCAAATTTGTTCAAATGTCTGATTAAGTCACCTAACAATTATTCCAGGCGCGGGAGTTAGCAGAGCACAGTGTCAATAGCGTAGGTTTCTAAAAAAATGATGAATGTCAGGTCGGTGCCTTCCCTCAGTATAGGATTCACTTTAGTCACACCACAGATTTGTCCACAAGATATAATCTAGTCGGGAAATGATTGTTAATATTCACGCCACCAGGCAGCAAATTATATAGAGTTTCTAGAAGAAATTAAGTGCTGGCTCCAAGGTCCAGTATTTATCATTACAGTCTTTGAAAACCCGTTATAGGGATATTAGTATTTCTGTCTAACTTGCACCGTCAGATCAGTGTTACTTGAGAAAACCCCCGTGGTTCAAAATAAGGACTGTCTATTTCTTCACAAGTATGGAAACTACTACTAGGTGCTGGTAAAGTTAGGGTCACCCCAAAACTTTCACTGTGTGGAGGAAAAATAACACATATAATATAATAAACAGAATCTGTACTGGTTAAAACTTACATTTAAACTGGCAAGCAGAGAGCTTTGCTTATCATTTAAACTTCCCGTGACGTAAGTTATATTTAAAAATCAGCAATCCTCATAAATTAAGAACACGTGCGTATTCTGTCACCATTCATGAGGCTGGATTCTAGAGTTTATACGTTAGTTTAGAAAAATACACTCGACTGAGTATTAGCAGTTAAATTAAATTCATAAATAGCTACAATTGCCGTTATAAGCTAGAAATTAAATTTTTAGTCTGCTTTCCACTGAATGCTTCCCTAGAAAATATAATAGCCTACCACTTTATTTCTCTTCTGCGCTAAAGAAATAGATTAAAATGAATTAAGCGATTTAACACTTTAACACTCACAAAATCTATATATCTATCATATTAATTACCTCAACCACAGAATTACAGGTAGTCGCACAACTTAAGAATAAAAATGCTGAAAATATTTCTGGAAGTCTAGAAGTTCGACAAATTGCCGAAACAAACTGAGATCTTCGCTAACAGCTATTCTGTTTTCGAGCGACCTATCTACTGTGAGTCGATGAGCGAGAATGAAATTAAAGTTTCAAACTTGGCCAATATCTTAAAATCAGACAAAGGGCCCAAACTTACTTCGCCAAGCGAAATTATCTCCCCTACTCCCAACATTTACGTCCGCTTAACGCGTGTCGTAACTGTCACCTACTGACCACGATGTACGCGTGTCAGTTTCAAATCCCAGACAGCCTGACTCCATTGCAGGGCAGTTTTCACGCTACAGCTGACCATGGCTCAAGTGAGCGCCGTGTCAGTTTGGGATTTTCCAGACAAATGTCTGGATACTGACCGGTGCAGATGTAAAGTATCACACCTCACCGGGACTTATGCCGAGAAGAAGCTCGCGCGCTCGGTGAGAATGTAGACGATTTGCTACGTCCTGTGTTCAGCGAACCGACTTATCACGCCTTCTGACGCCCTGCAGCCCTGACATCTACGTAATATCGTCCTAGCGCGATTCTCAGTTTAAGAGAAAGAAACAGGTAAAGTTTGCGAATTATATGAAAATAATATTCGCAAAACGAATGGATGAAAAATACACAGGAAAAATGAAATACAGAGATAATAAAAGAGAGAATTTGGGTGAACGAATAGGAAGAAGATGTAGGAAATTAAATGAATATAAACCCTACGTGACAGAGCCTCCCCCCTTTAAGATATGGAAGCACTCCATGTCTACGTTATGGAGTTTAATTTCCTATAACCGTAGCTTCGGGGTGTCTGTCCTCTTCCCTCTCATCTTCCCCCTCCATCTCTGTCCAATTCCTACTCAAGTCCACTCCTCAAAGTTTCCTTCCCCCGGAATGTCTCCCATGCGCGCTTGAAAGAGCGTCGCCGCTTCTGACATTTTTGAAAGATTTCCTGTGATAGCGGTGGAATATCCCTGCCACTATCATCATCTTCGTCAGTTTTGGCGATCGTCAGGAGATGGTCGGAGGTTGGCACTGGTTTTTCCAAGTATCTCTTTAAGAGATTTAAATGGAAAACCTTCTCCTTTCCTTCAATAGAGATCTGGTAGTTAGCCTTAGAAATCTTTTTCCGGACGGTAAACGGCCCTTGCCATCCGATCTTCAGTTGGTTGTTCTCAGTAGGGAGTAACACCAAAACTTTCTCTCCTGCTTCCAGTTCTCTCTCTTCCGCGACTTTCCTGTATCGGTTAGCGTGCTTTGTGCGAGCTCGCTTAAAGTTAGTCGTTGCTAGGTCCCACCCTAGTTTCAACCTTTCCTTTAAAACCGACACATATTTACTTGCTGAGACGACTGTCTCATCCGCCTTCTCGTCTGTCAGAGACTGAAGTAAGGCTTCAAGCGGGCCCTTAATGGGTCTGCCAAATAAGAGTGTAGCTGGCGGAAATCCTGTGGAAGTATGAGGAGATTCTCTGTAGCCAAATAATGCTGCAGGAATACAGAGATCCCAATCTTCAGGTTTCACTTGTGCCAGCTTACTTAGCATCATGGTGAGGTTTCCATTAGCACGTTCCACGAGCCCATTTCCGGCCGGAGTATATGGCTTAGTGTGGATGTGCTGGGTCCTCAAGATCTTAACGATCTCATCCATCAACAGGTTTCGGTATGGAGATCCATTATCCGTCAACACTTGCTGAGGGAATCCCAACCGAGTGAAAATCTGCACGAGGGCTTCTGCGACATGCTTGGCATCTGCGCATGTTAGCGGGATAGCTTCCGCCCATAAAGTGCATGTATCGACTAAGGTCAGGATAAACCTGTTCCTTCTTTTAGTCCTTTCGAAAGGCCCTAAAATGTCGATCACTACCCGTTCGAATGGTGTTCCCATTATTGGCATTTCACCCATGTGGACTGGGGGTGCCCGTTGCTTGGGTGGCACACGTTGGCACTGGGCACAGGATTTGACATATCTGATGATATCAGTATTCACTCCTGGCCACCAATAATGAGTGGTTATACGTTGGTTTGTGGCGTTCTGTCCCATATGTCCGCTAAAGGGAAGAGAGTGCCCCATTTCTAGGATTTGGCTTCTGTACTGTTTCGGTACTAGGAGCTGGTTGTAACCTTGGTCAGGCTTGCCCGCTCTCCGATACAGTACGCCATCCTCAGAAAAAATGTCCCCGTGCTGTTTGGGTTCCTTAGCCATGGGCAGTTTCCTAAAGCAGGGTGCCAAAGTAGGGTCCTTGTATTGCGCTTCTTTAAGTTCCATAGGTAACAAATTAGGCGCAGGCTCCCGTTCCTTCTTGGTTTGCCCTCTTGTAGTTACTGCTGCCACAATCGGCTCTTCCGGTTTCCCAATACACACGTATCTCCCGCCAAGTATGACTGGGTAGATGGGATCATCCATAACAGCCGCTTTGATCACACCTCTGACAAAGTCAGAGTGTATCTCCACCAATGCGATGGGAAGCGCTGTAGGTGCATCACTCTTACGAACTCCACAAAGTTTGACGGTCTCTCCTGTCTCTGACCGGGTTTAACCAGGTTTCTGGCAACAATGCAATCATAAGAAAGCCCCGTGTCAAATAAGCAAGAAGTTTGAGAACCGTTCAAAGTAACAGTACCTCGCGTTGAGGGTCTATCCCCAACAGGTTGGGAATCACTGTCAATAATTCCGCCTTGCGAGACTGTCAATAAGCATCCGATGCGTTTCGGCTCGGTGTGCTCGGTCTGATCATATGTCCCGTGCTCAGGGGTTTTCCCTTTGCCACCTTGTCCTTTCTGGCTGCGCTGCCATGTAGGGCGGTCGGGTTGATCAGACTGTTTGGGGTGGTTGGGGTACTTGTTCTTGTAGAACTTGGATTTTTCAGGAGGGGGGTTTTGAGGTCCAGTTTCTCTGTGGTTATTTTGGTTAGAAGCCTGAGAAGATTGCTCTAGGTTATGTTTTCGAAAATGCTCCTCTGTCGGTTTCCGCTTTGTGGCCGGTAGTTCAGCCAGCGCATTGTGATAACGCTCAGACTTTTCCAAAATGTCTTCAAGTTTTTCTGCCCCCTGCTCAGCGAGAAATCTCCGGGTATCAGCAGACAAAGTGTTCTTTATTTGTTCAGTTAGAACAAGTTCCTCAAGACCTTCATAGGTAGAGGGGAGCTGCGAAAGCTCAAGGCACTTTGTTAGATATCCCTTAAGACGAGATGAGAACTGGTGAAAAGTTTCAGAATTCTCTTTCCGGCTGTTGCGAAACAGTTGCAAAAACTTGCGAGCGTTCATTTCAAAGCGCTCCAGTAACGCTTTCTTCAACACATCGTAGTCGTCTTGTTGGCTACTTTCCAGCTTAGAATAAACATCATAAGCAGAACCTTTTAGGGCCTGGGAAAGTTTCATATTCCAACGCGACCTCTCTAACCCGTACAGAGTTGCAATTTTCTCAAATTTTTCTAACCATGTGTCAATCTTCTCATTTGGACAAGGAAAAGATTCAAGAGTGAAAGACATAGCATTTAGTTGAAGAGATTGAGTGTTAGCAGGGTCAGTTAAGGAAGAATGAGGAGAAGACTCTCCATTGCTGGAGGTAGAGGCAGCCCCACGACTTTGGAACTCTAGAGCTTTAAGAGCCAACTCATGTTGTCTCTCCTTCTCTCATGTTCGTTCTTCCTGCGAATTTCCATTTCCTCATCCATCTTCTTCTGCTGTAATAGCCGGTCTTCCGCTTCCTTCCTCTCCGCTGCTTCTTCTTTCCTCCTTAGTTCTTCTTCTTTCCTCTCCGCATCATATCTCTCAAGTTCGTCCCTGACAAAAGCTTTCGCTTCTTCTCCTTCCAGTCCCTCCTCTCTCGCTTCGTCCCTGAGGAGTTGTCTAAGCTTTGCCCTCTCGGCCATATTATGTCAGTGACTGAGACACGTGGAGATAGAAAATAGGAAAAAGAATAACCTGGTTCCTACCACTTACGAGAAAAAAAAAAAACCAAAAATTCAAAAGATGATATCCTTAACCCTGGGATACCTCCTCCAAAGTAAAATCTAACTATCGCTGCTATTATCGGCAATAAAGCACTCAATGCAAAACACGACTACGCCAAATAAATGGTAGTTAAGATTACAACTGAAAAAATAAGTTGCTACAGTGGAAAAGCAAAAGAATATTGCAAAAATTAAAGAGAAAAATAATCCCTTAATTTTTAAAAATCCACTATAAGTTCGCCCCTGAAGTCAGATCGGGTAAGGGAGGGAATTAATCTGGACAAAAAGTCCGAAACACACTCCTTAACTTAGTTCAAACGCCGTTCTGCCTCAGTACCCAGTGAATGTTATACACTCACCACTTTACCAGCATTTAGTATTACAATCAGCAGTTAACATATATCCCGACAAAATCAACCTGTAACCAAAATGTATATTATTCAAAGATGCTGTGGAAAAAAAAAAACTTATTAGTTTGTGTGGTCAGCACGCCCGTAAACAGATCGCTAGTCTAGGGGGTAATTATTTTTTTAAAAAGATACACAACTCACAAAACATCACACTCTTACTCTATTACAGAATAAGAATCTAAGTACAAAATCCAGATAGACGAGTCCACGTTTGTCGTACTCGTCTTCCTATTCTAAGTTCAAAGACCGGAAACGAGCCCTCATTTGTCGTACTCGTCTTCCTATTCTAAGTTCAAAGACCGGAAACGAGCCCTCATTTGTCGTAGATTTCCGATAGGAGAATTAAGACTAGGTTTGGTCCCTTCTGAATAGGTTTGAATAGGTGATAGACTCAGTGAGAGTTAGTGAAAGGTAATAGAATTTCCACACACGTGAGATGATAGATTTTGATATAGTGGCTGTCTCTGAAAGCGAAAAGAATTCTTCTCTCTCTCACCTATCTTCTACAACAGTTGTTACAGCGTCAGACAGACTACACCAATATACATATTACGTATATTTCTATCACTCACAGGCACGCACATACACGTGACGACAGGTAAACACACAGACGTGGGAAAACTATAACAATGATATATATATATTATCTAGAACGAGCTGACCAAACACGATTATTAAGTTCAAGAGCGATTTTATTATCAGGAAAAATCGGCTCACAACATCAAAGAAAGTACATCAAGGAAAATACATATACACATAGTCATAAAAAATCAAGGAAATGTTGCAAGGATGATAGCCCCGTTATAGTGTTAACTCTAGGTTTAGCCCGGCCCCGTTAAGAGAACAGATGATGGCGCCCGAGTCACAGATACATAGGGTTTGAGTCTAAGAGTTGTCTTTGTTTTATCTCGTAATTATATGCACAGAGTTTGAAAAAAAATCTGATTTAACCTAAGACAAAACACAAGAACTCTAGCCTTAGCAACAAATTATGCAGATTGAAAAAAAAAAAAAATTAGGACAGCAACAGGGTGTCAAAGATAAAATAGTGAAAAATATCACTCAAACCAGCGTACACTCATTCATTCCGCCATGGCTTCTCATACTTGTACTCACGACTTTGCTTGCTGCCTCTTGGAACACATTGATTTTAGATTTTTTACACAGACTCAAAAAATGCAGTCTTCTGCCAAGAAGTCCCCAGTTCCAAAAGACGTATTTAACTTGGAGTCTCCGGGAACGACTACTTGGGTATGCAAATTTGTTCAAATGTCTGATTAAGTCACCTAACAATTATTCCAGGCGCGGGAGTTAGCAGAGCACAGTGTCAATAGCGTAGGTTTCTAAAAAAATGATGAATGTCAGGTCGGTGCCTTCCCTCAGTATAGGATTCACTTTAGTCACACCACAGATTTGTCCACAAGATATAATCTAGTCGGGAAATGATTGTTAATATTCACGCCACCAGGCAGCAAATTATATAGAGTTTCTAGAAGAAATTAAGTGCTGGCTCCAAGGTCCAGTATTTATCATTACAGTCTTTGAAAACCCGTTATAGGGATATTAGTATTTCTGTCTAACTTGCACCGTCAGATCAGTGTTACTTGAGAAAACCCCCGTGGTTCAAAATAAGGACTGTCTATTTCTTCACAAGTATGGAAACTACTACTAGGTGCTGGTAAAGTTAGGGTCACCCCAAAACTTTCACTGTGTGGAGGAAAAATAACACATATAATATAATAAACAGAATCTGTACTGGTTAAAACTTACATTTAAACTGGCAAGCAGAGAGCTTTGCTTATCATTTAAACTTCCCGTGACGTAAGTTATATTTAAAAATCAGCAATCCTCATAAATTAAGAACACGTGCGTATTCTGTCACCATTCATGAGGCTGGATTCTAGAGTTTATACGTTAGTTTAGAAAAATACACTCGACTGAGTATTAGCAGTTAAATTAAATTCATAAATAGCTACAATTGCCGTTATAAGCTAGAAATTAAATTTTTAGTCTGCTTTCCACTGAATGCTTCCCTAGAAAATATAATAGCCTACCACTTTATTTCTCTTCTGCGCTAAAGAAATAGATTAAAAATGAATTAAGCGATTTAACACTTTAACACTCACAAAATCTATATATCTATCATATTAATTACCTCAACCACAGAATTACAGGTAGTCGCACAACTTAAGAATAAAAATGCTGAAAATATTTCTGGAAGTCTAGAAGTTCGACAAATTGCCGAAACAAACTGAGATCTTCGCTAACAGCTATTCTGTTTTCGAGCGACCTATCTACTGTGAGTCGATGAGCGAGAATGAAATTAAAGTTTCAAACTTGGCCAATATCTTAAAATCAGACAAAGGGCCCAAACTTACTTCGCCAAGCGAAATTATCTCCCCTACTCCCAACATTTACGTCCGCTTAACGCGTGTCGTAACTGTCACCTACTGACCACGATGTACGCGTGTCAGTTTCAAATCCCAGACAGCCTGACTCCATTGCAGGGCAGTTTTCACGCTACAGCTGACCATGGCTCAAGTGAGCGCCGTGTCAGTTTGGGATTTTCCAGACAAATGTCTGGATACTGACCGGTGCAGATGTAAAGTATCACACCTCACCGGGACTTATGCCGAGAAGAAGCTCGCGCGCTCGGTGAGAATGTAGACGATTTGCTACGTCCTGTGTTCAGCGAACCGACTTATCACGCCTTCTGACGCCCTGCAGCCCTGACATCTACGTAATATCGTCCTAGCGCGATTCTCAGTTTAAGAGAAAGAAACAGGTAAAGTTTGCGAATTATATGAAAATAATATTCGCAAAACGAATGGATGAAAAATATACAGGAAAAATGAAATACAGAGATAATAAAAGAGAGAATTTGGGTGAACGAATAGGAAGAAGATGTAGGAAATTAAATGAATATAAACCCTACGTGACAAATATTAATCTGTGTAGAAAAAAGGAAACTTAAGTACAGGATTCTGTTTGATAAATAAATTTTCTATGTTTATTTATTTTATGTTGTAAATACATTTGAGTTTCTTCTAATTTACCTAACCGAAAAGAGAAACGGTGTAGTTTAAATAAATTGTAAATATGTACCATCAGACTTGCTGAAATTATTTAAATTGAGTTCCAAGTTTTGTTGATACATATTATATATAGACAGACCATAATTAGTACCCCTAGCATAATTAGCCATAATAAAAAATAATAATAACACATAATATCAGGGGAGAATCGTGAAATTGAGCTAATATACTTTCAGGACATCCACTCTCATCACACCTGGAGGTTTATACAGCTGGATTCTACCTTTGATGTCGATACACCCTTATTCTTTTCAGAAAAGGTGGTATTTCTTGTAAGACCAGTCTCTTATCTGGCACTATCCTGGTATCACCTGATACATCGTTTTTGTCCAGGATAACTTTAGATTTCAATAACATCAACACCCTTTCCTGACACTGGTGTCTCAGTCCGGGAAATCTCTTACTACCCTGGGGTCTTTTCTTTGGGACATTCAGTCTTATAGTTAGTAGTAGTAGTAAAATTTAATAAATAAAATAAATTTAAGTAAAAACAAAAGCTAAATAAAACAATTTGTAGTACCATTGAGTACAAAACAAAAGTTTGGTGACTGAATACGCTGACAGTGGTTTTTAATTAATTATATATATAATAGTAGGGATGGAAGAGGAACGGATTATGAACATTGCTGAATTTAACTAACTTGTCATGCCTTGTAATAAATGTCCGTGTCATGTGATTAAATGTGGAAAAGTTAACGGAGTTTAACGTTGATCTGTTGACTGTTGATATGGGTCTTTGGAAGTACAGTTATATAGATGGATTGTGGCGGTAATGAACCCTGAGAACACTTGGTATGTGTCCTAGACACATGAAAGAAAAACGAGTACAATTGCTCAACTGAATAATATAAACTTATAACCCCTGTCACAGAGAGTTATGATCATTAAATTCTCTATATACTCTTCTTTTCTTCACCCGTGTCCTCTATTTTATTATCACTCTTTTATCCTTTTTGTAATTTTTCGCATTCGTTAGTTTGCGACTTAAACATTACTATTTTCCCATTCAAACTTTCGCCGAGTGTCTGTTCTCATTTAGAAACGCACTAGTGATATTATTACGTAGATGCCAGGCTCGGAAGGTTATTGCGTAGTGGACGAAACTGTGAATATTCGCTTTCGCCAGACCTATAGGCGACATTTTCACCTGCCACAACGAGTTGCATCGGCTGAGCGCTCAGGTGAGACGCGATAACCGACATCTCCTCGGCGCAGTTTGAGACATTTGTCTGGAAATCCCAGCTGACAAGGCACTCACTGTTGGCCCTGGTCAGCGTGAGGTGTGAAAACGCACGAGTGTCAGTTCATGGTAGTCTTCTAGTTCATGTAAGGTGTTTAAGAATGAGAAGGGGAGATTTTTTCGTTTTGCGAAATAAGTTGGGACCCCTTTGTCCTGGTTTAAGATATTAACCAGAATGTTAAACTTTATTTTCATTCAGTCCTCAAAATTAGCAGTAGACAGGTTGCTCGTGAATAAAATAAGCTGTATAGCGAAGTTTCTCAATTTGTTTCGACACTTTGTGGAACTTCTAGACTTCAATAAATATATCAGCGTATAATTCTAAAGTGTGCGATTACCTGTAGTTCTGTGTTGAGGTATATATATATATATATATATATATATATATATATATATATATATATATATATATATATATATATATATATATCTTAAGTTTGTAATTAGTATATTGATAAGAGTGTATGACAAGATAGATACCACCTCCCAGAAAGAAGACAAGAAATACAGAAAGTAGTAAGGAATTTACCACCACATACCCACTTAAAAACACCAGAAGTACAGATGAAATTAGTAGATGGAACAACCAAACAGTCCGACCCAGTCAGTCTTATGAGTGCATCACAAAGAACCATTGATGCCTACCCTGAAGAATGGTTACATGTCTATACTGACGGATCTGCATTTAAGGCCACCATCAAAGCAGGTTACGGAGTTTACATATGTTATCCAGACGGATCCTCCGACGAGCTGTTTGATGCATGCGGGGAGTTTTGCTCCAACTATGAAGCTGAAACCATTGCACTGGAAACAGCTGTATACCATCTGAAGACTGTTTTTGATGCCTTTCCCTCAAAGGCTCAAAACATTGTCATTTTTACTGACTCATTGTCTGCCCTACAAGCTCTGGATGGCAGTGGACATTGTAAAACTGAATTAGCCAAACTAATCCGGGACGCTGACCAGCTTATCACTTCCTATGGCATCAGAATAGTTATGCAGTGGATCCCTGGCCACTCAAATACACCAGGTAATGACAGAGCGGACAGATTGGCAAAGAAAGGAACAAAACAAGAACAACCACTCACAGCAACAACTCTCCAAACAGCCAAAACACTCATACGGACAATAAACAAAGAAACTTGGCTGAACAGATGGGCCATGGGAAACACTGGAAGAGAAGTTTACAGACATATGGCTGGTCCGGATCCTAACGACAACATCAACCATCTCACAAGGAGGGACCAAAGCACCATTTTTCGACTCAGAACACAACATATACCACTCAACAGCCACTTGAACAGAATCCAACCACAACACCCTCCAGGGTGCCAGCTATGTAACTACCCCCATGAAACTGTTGACCACCACCTCTTCGAGTGCCCAGCACTCGATGATGTTAGAAAAATGCTTCTTCCTCCCAGGCCAGATAAGTGGAACACCTTGTACGGAGATACGAAACAACTTGCGAAAACATGCAGATATCACTACATGGCATTGGGCCGAAGGGCGAGAGCCCAAGTGCCGCTGGATCAATAACAACAACAACAACAACATAAGAGTGTATGAGAATGGCAGACCTGGCACAGTTTAGATCTGCTACAGTGCAGGCGGCAAAGGAGTTTGGGTTGAGTGTGGAGGAACTGATTAAATATGTTACTATTGAATGTGATAAATTTATAGAGAACGAACGAACGAACTTTATTTTCAAAGGGTTGAGAATTGGGCACGCAGGCCCGTCTAACATTCTGCCCTTCCTTTCGCTCACCTTTCATACCGTATCCTTTCAATAGCACATGTATTTTTAGCATTATTTAAGCATACAACATTATCGAGGTAAAATAATAACATACATTTGTAACATCCAGACATAATCAAATTTAGGGGGGGGGGGGTGAATTATTAATTAAAATGCATTAACAAAAATTAATACCTTAAAAAAATAAAAAAAATAAAATAAAAACTAACAAACACAATCTAAACCATTCATACAGTAAATAAGACATAATTTCAAACGTAATCAGATAATGGTGGCATATAATAAGAACTCGTGACATTTTGGAAATCTGCTGAATTAGCTGGGACTTCATGTGTTGTCAGCGCATGCAAAAAATGTTCTCACAGGTGAGCAACTTTGAGTCCCAATCAGATACTGCCACAGGGAGTGAATTGTCGACGCCTCCACTACACGAGATCCAGTTTTATGACCTATGCTCCTTAGGGAGGTAAAGGGTATTGACTGATAGATGAGAATCGTACATATAGGCCCGTCTTGCATTTTGCCCTTCCTCTTACTCATCTTTATTGCTAGGTATCCAGACATTCTCCAACATACTTAAGGTATTAGTTCAACGGCGATGCAACATTATAAATAGTATAAAAGCATACATTTACAGTATCTGATTACAATTAAGAAGTAAGGTATATTAAAATGAAAAACTAGATCATCAGACCCTCCATACAGTATATTAGATAATAATAATAATTCGAAACATAATCCCTTAGAGCGGCATATAATCCGCACTCATAATGTATTTGAACAGTCTACGATTATATGAGTAGGGACTGTGCATGTTTTTCAGGTCATGTGGAAGATTGTTCCAAAGATGAGCAGCTGAGTAAGCCAAGCTCTTCTTGTACAAATGTAGCCTCGGCTTGGGTACCTCTAACTGGTTTAAGCGCTGACTACGTTTTTCATTGAATTTTAAAAGTGGCCACAGATACGTTGGAGCATTATGTGACATGATTTTGTGAGCGAATTTAGCTTTGTTAAATAGGAAGCGCTTTCTAAGGGGTAATATTTTAAGATAGTTATATAGATCTATACAATGTGTTTGATGTTTATCAGCAACTAGGCGCACTGCGCGTTTTTGAAGTGAATGAAGCCTTTTTGTGTTGGATATGGAACAACCATCCCAGATTGTGGAACAATAGTCTAGGTATGTTTGTATGTGAGATGTGTAGAACATTTTCCGTGCCCCCTCATCCAGGAAGTGTTTGATTTTGGTTAATTGGTAAACTTTTTGTGCCGTTAGCTTTGTGAGTGCACTTACATGTGAGTTCCAACTTAGGTGCTGGTCAACAGTTAGACCTAGCGTTATATGTTCATTTACGTTTTCAATTAGTGATGTTCCAATGTAAAGCTGAAGTGTTGTTTTCTGCGAGTTTTGTAGTTTTTGTCTGGTTGATATTAACATACATTTCGTTTTAGTAATATTTCTTTCTTCTTCTTCTTCTTCGTTCGCTCTGAAAAGGACGGTGGTTGCGTTGTGTCTGTTTACGCCTAAGCTGTGATATCTGCACCTTTCGGTCGACACATCCGACTTCAGCACGGCATTTTTTAGGGACCGGGTGTGCCTTCCCATTGTGATCCGCACTCGCTCAGCCAGACTGCACTGCTGCAGACTGTTTCCAGGACCACCACGTGGAGGTGGAGTGCGGTCTTGACCAGCTCTGGTTCGCTGGCCCTGATGCAAGCAGTACAGCTATGGGTCGCTGACTGCATTCACTATTGCTGCATCTGCATATTTATTTGCATTCGATTCTCGTTGCTCCACTTAAAAATATTATGTGTGTCAGTTTGTAAAGATAGTTCTAGTGCAGTGCAACTTTTGTCACTAGTGTAAACAGTACAGTCATCGGCAAACAGGTCACAGGATGAATGTTTGATGTGCAGAGGAAGATCATTAATGTATACGGCAAAGAGAAGAGGGCCGAGAATAGAGCCCTGGGGAACACCGATATCGACAACAGTTGGGTTGGACAAAGAATTATTGTAAGACACCACTTGTTGTCTGTCTGTCAGGAATGATTTAATTAACTTCACCAGCTTAAGATTTACTTTCATTGTTTCTAATTTTCTGATTAAAATAGTGTGATCTATCATATCGAATGCTTTTTTAAAATCTACAAAGATTGCTCCACATAAATTATCGTTATTGATGTTTAGATGCCAGTTGTCTATCATTTTTGTTAAGGCTGTGTGACATGAATGTTTTGGTCTAAACCCCGACTGACTATCAACTAGCAGGTCATTATTGGCTAGGTGTTCTATTACTGTTTTGAGTATGTGTTTTTCCAGTGGTTTGGACAGCAACGATATAAGAGAAATGGGCCTGTAGTTACCAAGGTTGTTATTATCTGAAGAACCAGGTTTAACAAGAGGGTATACTTTAGCGGTTTTAAAGGCAGATGGAAAGTAGCTCCTTGCGAGACATTGATTATATATGTATGTTAGTGTATCAGTAATAGCTGGTGCAGCATAACGCAGTATTCGATTACTGATTCCATCAAGTCCCGATGAGTTGTTATCTTTAAGATCAATAAGATAGTTATAAACTTCGTTAACTGTTATAAAAGGAATGTCGCATGGAATGGTGTTAGTACACTTGTTCTCGCAGAACGTAGATAATTCGCTGAAGTCACAAGGGGAAGAAGGTATGGCGGATTTTATATTGTGGATGTCTGCCTGAAAATGATTGCTGAAGTCTGTACAAGTAAATGAAGTATTGGGATTTTGTGAGTCAGGCGAATTTCTTTTGTTCACCAAGGTATTGATTGCCTTCCATATATAAGATAAGAGGTTGGAAACAGAAAGAAGATTACAGATAGAAGCTGGTAGGGAGGCTAAGAAACTAGAAGCTGATAGGGAAGAGAGAAGACAAGTTGCTGAAAGGGAGGCTGAAGCAAAGAGATTGCAAATGGAGGCAGAGAAAGAGGAAAAGAGATTGCAAATGGAGGCTGAGAAAGAGGAAAAGAGATTGCAAATGGAGGCTGAAGAAAAGAGGTTGCAAAGGGAACATGAATTGAGACTGAAAGAGCTTGAACTTCAAGGAAATGTTACAGGGAATGGAAGTAGCCCAACTACCCCTGACACATAAATTTTGTCACCGAAAAGCAACAGAGGTAGGAATATTTCCAAAAACAAGAAAAACAAAAATCTCGTGCCATAAAGAATATTGGGAATAAATGCGCGTTATTTCAACATGAAGGCAATATAGTTCACTGGAAGGAACACGCCATTGAAAGATTGCAACTTTGATAGGAAATGATGGGACATGACGTTTCCGATACGGCAATTCTCTAATAAGAAAATACTGATTTAAATAGAGCTCAAATGGTATTCAGTATCTTGAATAATGTACTACTACTTACTCGTTCCTCTTCTACCGTGAGATGTAGAGATTTGGAAGAGAGAGCGCCAGACTATCCTATCGGCTGTCTTCCTCCTGGCCTGGTTCCATTCTAGTCCTCGGTCCTTCAGAGATTGTCTAATATTGTCCTCCCAGCGGACTCTGGGTCGTCCTGGAGGTCTGGATCCCTGGCTCTTAGCCTCCCATACCTGCCGTGGCAGACGATCTTCTCCCATTCTACAGACATGGCCAAACCATCTTAGTTGGGACAGTTCTACTTGGGTCTGCAGGGGTTGGGTATCTTGAAAAATCACCAGCGTCTAACCCACGGTCAAGCTTTCAAAAAACTTCCACTGACGTTTACTGCAGAACGTAACTGTTATTTAAACATTTAATTTCAATAATGATGACAATCCTGAACAATAACAATTCAATTGAGCATGCAGAACAGCAATAATATACAATTAAAAGAAATGAATTCTCTGTTCTTCACTCGTAATAATCCACAATAAGTATGGAATTGTGCCATGATTTCCAAGTGTTGGATTGTAAATTTACCACCCGTTCACATTCAGTGAGCGGCAAAATTCGCGCCATGCAAAAAGCAATGGCTATTTATAGTTTCACATTGGTGCAATTTTTTAAACGCCCATCTGTCGATCACACAGAAACTGTATAATTCCCTTATAATGGTATGGTATGTCTGCAAGTAACAAACGCTACGCTGACTGATGGAGCCAATCATTTAATTAGTTATTTTTAAAAACCACATATACCGAAGCGCGCGTCGGCTGTTTAGTGGTGTGGACGTTTGCGTATCCAAGGATTCAAACCCTGGCATTCAAAAGTGTTGTGATCCAATGGATCCTATCTCACTGTAACATCACCGGCAATGAAGAGGCTGGCAGAATGGCAAAAGAAGGTTCACATCTACCTCAGCCTGATGCAAGCATAATTTTCGAGGAGGCAAAGAGTTTTATCAGAATCAGATTCAGAAACAAATGGAATGTAGAACATCCAGGTCACACACAGAATGATGCTTACTAACTACCAGCTCAACAGAAGAGAACAAGAGGTAATCTTCAGACTCCGCACTGGCCACAACAGATTGAGATACCATCTATTCAACAAGCTAAAGATAGGAACTACCGATCAGTGTACATGTGGCACCGATAAAATGACTGCTGAACATCTGCTTCAAAGTTGCCCCTTATATGCGGTACAGAGGAAGTGCATATGGCCGACGCCAGTTCCTTTCGTGGAAAGGTTTTACGGGGATTCAAATAGCCTCAAAGTGACTGCTGCTTTCTTTGACAACATTCAAGTGGACGTCTGAGAGTGTACGAAGAAAAAGAGAGAAGAAATACCTGCAGATATATAGGGTGTCAGAGAATTATCCACCGGATTTTGTTCGGTAAAGTTGAGAGACACGAGTGTAACGGATTAATGAAGCTACGTTTTCAGGTTTAACCCAAGGAATTTTACAGGTGACATAAATTGAATGATAAGCAGAAGCGATGCTGCAAAAAAAAGGTGGCGGAAAGTAGAGTATTGGCTGGACATTGTACGTATTATAAAGGATGCACACGAGGAGCCAGACTGAAAAAATGTATCTTGAGCTTTTCATTTTGAATATGAACATCTGTGAACATCTGTGAATAAGTGAGACTCATATCTGCTTAACACCCGTGTGTTGCCGGGGCCCGAAAGGGGAGCAAAGAATATTAACACTGCACCCTACCACGCATGTCGTAAAAAGTGACTAAGGAGGGTTGGGCATGGGGCTGTTTACCCCATCCCGTAAAAACTTCGCACAGTGGGCTGATCACCTGCTTGCCAACCAATCTGATTACGGAAACAACGATAGATTGTTTGGTCTGTTTCTGTTCCACAAAGACGACACTAGGCGTGGTGGAAACAGCGATAGATTGATCAATTTGTTGTTGCCCTAAGACGCCACTAGGCGTACTGGCCACATACTGCTTTGCCGGTTGGTGGCTAAGGATGAAAGAAGAAGAAGATATCTGCTTAAGTATTTCTCTTTGTTTTTCTTTTCCCTTTTTTAAAATACAGTCATCTTCGCTAGTTTCTATAATTGTATTTTTGTTAACTATAGTTTATTGGAGCGCCCGATTGACAGAGTGGTTAGACCGCTGGTCTTTCGCAGCAAGGGTACTGAGTTCGATTCACGGTATCATCACGCTCCAGTCTACCCAGCTGTAAATGGGTATCTGACTTTGCTCTTGAGTTAGAGAAGGAAAAGATAGAGAGGAAGGGAACTAGTCACCCCACCTCTCGATGCTGGATCTAGTATAGTGAAGTCTCTAACACTTCTCTCCCCCACTACAGTATCTGCTATGGAACTACCTTTACCATTATCTTTTTTGTTTATTGACGTGTTTACGTGCTCAGTGGAAGGTGATAGATGGAAGGAAATGTAAATGAAGAAACTTCTTACATGAGACATAGTGCCATTCTCACGACATGCGGCAGAAATCGCACACCATAATTCCTTACCGTCACTTCTTGATGGTGTACTTGATAGTTATTATTATAAATAAGGAACAGGAAGCGCGTGCTCAGTTGCTATGCAGAAGTCACAATTATATCTGACAAAATTTCTGCGCGTGACACCTTCACTTTGACATTTCTTGACACTGACCCGACATCTTCCCCGCTTCTTCCGGTGATGGAACACTTTCACAAAAAAGTTTAGCTTTCAAGGTTTGATGGGGGTTTTTTTTTTAAACTCACCCACGTAGCTGGAGTTCCTGGGGTCTCAAAAGCGACAAAGAAATAACAAGATTTGTGTTCCGTCAAGAATTTCTTAAAATCCGGCTGAGGTTGTGCAACCTCATTATGTCAAACAAATTGCTTCAGAAACCATTGCTACAAGGGCTTAGTGAATAGGAGCGTGAAGGAAATAGATCATGACGTCACTGTTTGTCCCATGTGGTTCTGGGGGATTTCTGAAGAGTCAAAGATATAATAGAACCACTGTTCCTTCAGGCTTTGGTTTAAAAAGCAAAAAAAGCGACTCATATGAGGTTTTACACAGGGCTGGGAGGGCACATTGCTGCAGATACCACCACGGCAAGAGTACATTCTTTGACGCAATCGTCTTGCGAGGGAACTCGCTACAGTTGTGGCGTTATGCTCGATACTTAGTGACAAAACGAAATGATTATGATGATGGTGTTGGTGATGATGATGATGGTGTTGGTGATGATGATGATGGTGTTGGTGATGGTGATGATGATGACGATGGTGATGATGATGATGAGGGTGTTTGTGGTTATGATGATGGTGTTGGTGATGGGGATGATGATGACGATGGTGATGATGATGATGGTGTTGGTGATGATGATGATGGTGTTGGTGATGGTGATAATGGTTTTGGTGATGATAATGATGATGGTGTTGTTTATGGTGATCATGATGGTGTTGATGATGATTTTGATGATGATGATTATTATGGTGATGATGATGTTGTTGATGATGATGATGTTTTTGATGATGATGTTGATGATGATGACGATGATGATGATGATAATGATGGTATGACGATGATGATAGTGTTGTTGATGATGATGATGATTATGGTTTTGGTCATGGTGATGATGGTGATAATGATGACAGGTGTCTTATATTGTCAGTTTGCCGTCGCATTTTCTCTTTATCTTGATTTTTAGCCAAATCTTTCTCAATATCTAAAGTGCTCGCTTAACCCTTTAGACCCGACAAGCCCTAAAGCACCTTAACACAGTGCGTTATTTTTCTGAAGGATCGCCTATCGTGCCCCTTTGTTTTAAAGTCAGCTTTGCTGACGTCTGCACTTTACACGATATAAAACAAACGGGTTTGTTGCATTTACAAATTCATCATATCATAATTTATAATCATTTACCTTTGCCCACCTCATAATGTACGTATATATATATATATAGTTAGCAAGTAACCAGCTAAAACATTCAGGGAATCAATTATTTTTACCCTTTCTATTTCATATCCTAATATGGGCACAATTTCTCTTGTGTTTAATTTGCTCTGTTCCATTCCCTTTCAACTGGTGGATCTTTGTTTTCAAAGCTATCTGAATGTATTCGGCAATAAAGTCCGTCAAAATGGGGACGAAGAAGTGAAAATAGAGGTAAATATAGTTTAACGACTAATTACTTAGTGTCACGGAGTGTTTTGAGGGTGTTATGTATGTATGAATATTCTCATGCTCCAGCGGGAGTTTATTAGTCATTTGAACTGTTATGAGTTGGGAATGCTTGCCTTGTAATAATTTAGCTACAAGCAATGTTGTGAGCATTGCTTAAGACAAGCTGCTAGCTTTAGTCATGCGTGAATGAAGCTCAGTGGAGTTTGGAAGGTTTTCACGTGTTTGGTGACTGCGGATGAAGGGGGGCAGTCAGAGAGAGTAGTGTGTTGGTTTAGACGTGTGTTGAGTCAGTAGAGAGTTGAGTCAGTAGAGAGTTGAGTCAGTAGAGAGTTGAGTCAGTAGAGAGTAGACAGGAGTCTGCGAAGAGCGTAGAGAAGAGAAGGGTGGATGTCTATAGTAGTGCGCGAGTAGAGGGCCATAGTTGTGCAGTGGATTTATGAAGTAGCCTATTTTGTGGCTGTAGTTATTCCGAGGACCAGAGTGATCGTAGAATACTCGGGATTTGTTATGTCTCCAATATTTGTAATGGCCCTGCGCCCATTGTGACTTATTTGTGATATTATATATTTACGGAGATTGATACTGGTGTTGGAGTTGGTGTATTACTCCTTAGACAGTGAGCTAGGACGAGTGGTGTATAAGTGTTGTCTGACCTTCTACATCCACCCACCTATACCCTACTCGTCACACTTAGATATTTTATCCCATTTTTCACGGAGAATTTACTTAGCTTTACTTAGATCTTTTATCCAATTTGTTACGGGGAATTTACTGTTAAATTTACGACTATCTTTAAGGTTTTTTGTTTTTTTACCACAGTGGCCAGTGTTTTTATGTTGGTAACATGTATCTATATGAGCATCGTATGGTACTGGTATTTCTATTATAAATCGGTATCGAAAAGGTATTAAAAATAATTCGTACCGGTGAAAAAATAAACTTTCTCTCAACCAAAAGGTAGGAACTCCAACTACGGATGAAGAAAATGAAAAGCGAATTGCCAGTCGATGTCAGCAAAAAAGGAAATGTAGAAAAGAATAAAAAGAAAAAACGAATAGCGTATCTCACCTTGTGATAGCGAGAATGAAAAATAGAGATACGAACTAATTCATCACGGCAATAACCAGAAACTGTTAACTGTTTTGCAATCAATGCTGTTATAAATTCGTTAGTGTATTCTTGAAAGAGAAATACAATAACTTGGACTCATTCTTACTAAACACGCATACATGATTTTAATTCCTGTAATTACAGCCTATCTCCAGGAATCAGAATCCTCAGTCCTTCTCACAAATCAATTCAAAGTAAGAAACGAACCGGAGCAGAAGATAGTTCAAAAACTGTATCAGGAATAAAACTGTTTGTTGATGAGAAACAGAATCAAGGGCATTACTCAGTTATTCAACTGTGAAATGATAAACGTTTATCAACTATGTGATACTAACAATGATGTTAGGTACCGAATAAGGTCGACCCCTTCCCCTTTTTCCAGGGACCATGCCTTCCATCACTATTTTTTGCCAGACTATTGTGTCTTTTTATATGACCGAAAAATTGCAGCTTCCTTATTGCGATGGTATTTAGGAGCCAATGTTCCTGTACGTTTAGTGAGTGCAGTATTTCTCTGTTGGTCCTTTTTCTGTCCAGGGTATTCTCAACATCCTTCTGTAGCATTTTATTTCGAATGATGTAACCTTTTTTGCAACTGTTTTATTGAGTGTCCAAGACTCGCAGCCGTATGTTGCTACTGGGAATATACATGCTCTGATCAGTTGTAACTTTGTTTCTTTGCTTGTGCCTTGCCATAGGTTTTTCATCTGTATTAGTTTATGTGAAGCAATTGCAAGTCTTCTTTTAATTTCTACTGCACAGTCGCCAGAGCTGTTGGTGATTAATCCTAAGTATTCGAATTCAATAACACTTTCCAGTTCTTCGTTATCAATTTTAATTTCTGGTTTGGTCTTTACTTTGTTGTCAATACTTTGGTCTTCTTGGCGTTTAGGTGTTTTTTGGTGGACATAATTAATTGTTCAAGTCCTTCTGGGTTGGTCGATAGGAGGACTGTGTCGTCAGCATATCTGATTTCCGGGATCTGGTACCCGCCGATGTTAAATGAGTCAAACTCTGTGTGTTCTTGGTCATCTCTTACGTTTCTCATGATATTCTCGGCATAAATGTTAAACAGATAAGGGGAAAGGGTACAGCCTTGTCTTACTCCTTTCTTTACTTCAAACCATTCTAATGTTTCCCCCTCTATTCTTACGGCTGCCTGTTGTTCTTGGTACAGCAGTGCGATGAGTTGTATAAGGTTGTTTGGAAATCCCATATTTTCCATAATAGTCCATAACTGCTGATGTTGTACACAGTCGAAAGCATTGGTGTAATCACTGAAACAAGTATGTAGGTCAACGTTGAATTCCCTACGATCTATATGATCTGTTAAATTTATTTCTTATTAGTATCATCATCATGTGACGTATTCTTTCCAGAACGTTGTCTCCATTACAGCTGCCATGAACGCATCACGATATTTATATGAATATACCCATATATGAATTCTTTACACTTTTCTATGATGATCCTCATATTAAATATATGTTCTCTGGTGCCTCTACCTGGTCGAAAACCCGCTTTTACTTCGTTTATTTCAGTTTCTTGCTTTTGTTGCATCCTTTTCGTTATGATTTGTAATAGTATTTTGCTGGAATGGCTTATAAGAGCTACAGTTCTGTAGTTTGTGCACAGTTTCAGGTTGCCTTTTTTTGGCAAGGGTATGTAAATTGATCTTTTCCATTCTGTGGTGAGTTGGGATTATATAAATATTTATAGGGGACTTAGTGTACTGACTGAGATCAGCTGTGAAGGTAACTGTATCTAATAAGTGTGGTGTGTTACAGATGACCTTCTTTGCTACCACATTTAGACCTCAGTCAGACTTATTCTGGAAGATAGTGATGACTACGTTGAATGTCTAGGGTTATGATAATGATGAAGTGTAAGTTCATAACAACAACATACAGATAAATACTTTATTTAAGATTCACAACACTGTACCACACTATGACAAGCACATACATATAACACTCTAGAAGACTATCTTAAATGAGTCAAGTGTTATCGTTTAAATTATGTATTAATTTCTTTCAAGAATAGATATCCTGATCCAACTACAGAGTGAATCAGGAATCACAATCAAATGTAAATGCAATGTCTATGTACACAAATTATACAAAGGATCTTTGTCCTGACATAGAATATTATTACAATATGTGTGTAGTGTTATGCTCTGGTATTAAGAGGAAATACTGGCTTTTGAAGCTATGTTGTTGTTTGTCATCACAACTTCATGTGTTTGTTAATGATGGAAATAATCTTGGAAAGGTTCACAGTTTCTTTTATTCGAAACAAATAACTGTCCCTCTTGATTTAATGTAAAGTCAATTTTAGAGGGGGATACCCAAGATTGAGCTGCTCTGGCCAACGAAATCTTATCTTCTGAGTGGGCGGCAGGAAAACTGTCTCCTCTGCTCGCTTGCTTCTCAGTTATCTTGAAAAACAACACTGGTCGATATCTTGAACAAGGAGTATGCTACCAGCCTCTGGATTCAGCAAAACTCAGACCAGGTGCTGCTATAATACTTCAGTACCACGGTCCCTGAAATAAGAAGGTCGTACCTCCTACTTCAGAACTAATTTATAATCTATTTCCACACTGAAGCACAATACATAACAAACACAGAGTTCAGCTCGGTAGGCCAACTGCTAGCTTCCTATGTAACAATATACACCAGTATTCCTCTCCCTAATGGTTACAACGCCTCTGCAATTTCAGCTGTAATTCCTTCTATACAATAAGATAGGTGTCATAGTACTAATTGGCAATCCCATATATGCCTATGCAGTTATACTCCTCTCCGACAAGTTTTTACATTGGGGAGCAATATCTAGGCTTTTCCTCAGGTTTGCTACTGAACCACACACAGACAGACATAATTCATCAACTCACATTCAATTTTCACCTAAAAGATATCAAATATGTCTATCTTACCACAATTCAAGGAAATATTAAACAAGTACGTTGACTGGCGATGATTTATGGCACAATTCCGATCTGCCTCTGTCCCAGGCTTTTATTAGAAAAATATGAGCTGGTTCTCAACGCACTTGCTTCTACAAAGTTTATTTTCAAAAAGTGGCCCTGAACTGACGCTTCTAATTGACTATATCAAATGGTCTAACCAATGAGACCATGTTTACAAGATGCTTTGAAAAAATTTACCCTTCCTACCGTTTCCATTAACAACCAAAAATAGTATTTGCAGTCGACTAATCATATTTCACCTTACATATCACTCTAGCCAATCAAATCGTCTCTAACGTGTTGGCCTCATTCCCCTAAAGCAGTGTTGTTCAAACAGCCATTATGAGCAAATATGATCTTGTGCTGTCAGACAACCTCACTATAGTATTTTGGCTATAATTTATTAAGTACTAGACCATTTGCATAACACATAACATATTCTTTGTCAGCAAGTCTTAAGGTACAAGAATATATAAATTTAATGGGGCCAAATGGCTTCGTTACAAATATGTATTTTTCTTGGATAGTCGTGTATTTGTTTTTTTATTTATTGTTTTAGAACCGCCACCTGTCCTGCCTTTTCGACTGTTCTGTCAGTATAAAGTCAGGATTTCAGACGTAAAACAGTATTGTGTCATGTTTCCTAATAAGCATTAAACATGTTTTCAAAACCTAACCGTGTATTGGTAGTGTTTTTTTTTATTACTGTTTATTTGAAAAAAAGTTAGTGCTTCATGCCTTTCGCGTTCACTTTTTCATCGCGAGACGACGTGGTGGTATTGCCTGCGTTCCTCTTTCTCTCACTTCTAAGCCCGTCTGTCTTTTAGTTTACGTAGTGCATAAAATGACATTAATGTAATATTAATCTAGGTCATTACGCAGTGTGTCTATCAAGGTCGTATAAGAAATACAGTACCAGTTTTATTTTTAGAAACGCGTGTATGATGCTGTAGGCTTTTACTATCAAACGTGGAAGCGTTTCAGTAGAAAAAGGGGATTTCTTGTTCAGCTATCATGGCGTTCTATAACACACGCGTACGCTATTGTGACCGCGCTGTTCTTTTACCATTCTTCTTTCCTTTATTGAATTACTTCGTTAGGCTTTACATTTACTTTCTAATTTATATATGTGGATTAGAATTTTTCACAACAAATTCTCCCCACTTAAAACAGACATCACATGTCAGTCTATAATTCTATATACACATAGAGAAATTTAATATTATTCCTGGTGCTTACGGTGATTCTCATCACACGGATGGCGGCTTAGAAAATCCGCAGCAACGTTTCGCTGATTTTATTTTTATCATGGATTAATGCAGGTGGGTCAATTCAAAGTAGGCACGACTCAAGAAATCTGCCCCTGACCTCTGCAATCCAGGAATCCATTTCAGATATGTTACTGAACAGCTGCAAGTGTTACTGCTTGTCTTACTACTGCTTAGCAATCAATATTCACCATTTCTCTTCTCTGAGTCTGCTCACGACATGTCCAGAGAATATTAGATGTTCCTCAAATTGTACGTTATGAGGAGTAGATCTATATGGTGATATCTGAGTTGTGTAGTGGATCCAATAATTTTCTCATCAGCCTTAATAAACACTCGGACTATCCTCCATTCAAAAAAGGCAACAAGGGAGACACTCTGCTCCTCCGAAATGTTCCCAGCCAACATTTGGTCTGATCTCAGGCTTTACTGGAATCTGATAGTATCCTTTGCTCAGATCCACTTTGGAGAAATATTTAGCTTTATTTAGCCTGGCAAACAACTGAGTTGTATCCGGCAATAGATCCACCTGACCTTCTGTGATAGCATTCAGTCTCCTGTAATCTATACAGAGTCTATGTTCTCCAGAGGGTTTTCTTAAGATCACCACACTGGAGCTATACGAAGATTCACTGTGTGAAATGATTCCTTCCTTCAACAGATAGTCTATCTCTTCCTTCAAGGCTTTCTCCTTAGCGAAAGGAATCGAATATGCCTTCATACATACAGGTGTTGGGTCTATAAGTTTTATATCATATTCCAATAAGTTTGTGTGCCCCGGTCGGTCCGTTAACACCTCTGTATGATCATCTAGAACCTGTTGCACTCTCTCCTTCTGATTTTTCGTTAAATGTGTACTGATTTTCACCTGTGCCGCTGTCTCACAGGGGTGTAATGGATATTCAATTGATGAAAGTGGTTCCTTTTTCATCTCCATTGCAATAGACAAGGTCAACAAGTGTGTCTCTTCATGATTTTCTCTTTCCAAATATTTCTTTAGGAGATTCACATGATAGATTTTTTCTTTCCCCTTCTTATCTATCTTATAATTTGTTCTAGATACCTTCTCTAGAACTGTATATGGACCTTGCCATCCAATTTGTAACTTATTCTGACTACCGGGTAGAAGAAGCAGTACCTTCTCTCCCACAGCCAAATCTCTGTCTTTAGCTTTCTTGTCTAGTTTTCCGTGCACTGGTAGGGTCTCTTCCACTAGAAGCACTGTAGTGATGATTTTTCTTTCCAGAATCATCATTCACAAAACGACCGCTACCAATTTTTTTCTTGGGGCTTTCTCCCCACTTAGAATTCTTGATGAGAGATTTCCTCTTTACATCTTCTTCCTCCAGTTTACATAAGTCCGACTGATGGATTTTCGGCTTATCCTGGGGTAAGACATCTTTTTGCACTCTCTGCAAAGTGGCCATTGTAAAACAGTCAATTGAAGATTGTCCGTGAAAAGGGGCTTCCCATTCCACTTGGTCCACTTTATTATTCTTTCTATTGTCAGGCCTACGTTTGCTCAGTGGCGTGTCCAGGTCCTGATCCATGTTCCCACTTGTGGGTGCTCACTCATGTGCTATGCCACATCTCTCTACAAAATTCTCAATGTCCCACTTTGCCTTGGGCCAATAATAATTTTGAGCTACCTTTTGAATGATGGTACCTATTTTCTCATGGTCCCCATCTTGTTTCACATGTAAGCTCCTTATTAAGTCTGCCCTATACCTTTTAGGAAGTACCAGCTGTCCCTGACCTTTGGATCTAGTTCCAGTCTTCCGATATATCAGTTTGTTCTTCATATAGAAGTCTCCTTTTCCTGGAGGTGTATGACAAGTGGACAATTTCCTAAAACAAGGCTTGAGGGTCTTATCCCCAGCCTGTGCCTTCCTCATCTCTTCTGGAGTGGTATCTAACAGAATATCCTCCTCCTTTCTTGAGGTCGACCTGACCTGAAGGGTGGCCATTACCAAAGGATTCCATCTACAACGGTCAGTATCATGATTGTTCATCTGACAATTTTTACACCACCTCCTTCCTTGGTTGAAAGATTTTCTTTCATCATATTTCCTTTCATCGAATTGTGGGGTTTTATTTTTATTTTCATACCGTGGCCTATCAAACTGGTGCTTACCTTGGTTCTGATCTCTGTGATCAAATTTATTAAAGTTTTGTGGTGCCTGATAATAGTCTACCTGTTTCTTTTTATTACCTGTTACCTCTGCTTGAGCTGTCTGATATCTTTCAGCAACATTTAGTAACTCACCCAGCCTCTCTGCACCTTGTTCCATGAGAAACTTTCTCAGGTCTGGAGCCATGGACTCTCTTAATTGTTCTATAAAGATAATTTCCTTAAGATCTTGGGTTTTCCCCAGAGCCGTCCATTTCTCCAAGTATGTCTCTAACCGTGCAGAGAACTGGTGATATGTCTCACCTGACAGTAGTTTAGCATTCCTAAATTTTTTTCTATAAAATTCTCCATTCTTTTCATATCTTAACAAAAGAGCCTGCTTTAACATGTCATAATTGTCTTGATCATACCTGCCCATTTTGGCAAAAACATCAAAAGCTGTACCACGAAGCCCTTGTGATAACTTTAAGCTCCACTTTTCTCTCTCTAACCCATACGTGGTAGCTAATAGTTCATATCTATACAGATAGCTCTCGATATCATCTTCTTTCTCAACAAAATGATATAAATGAAAGTTCATAGCTCAGGTTGAGGCTCCCTGACTAGCAGTAGCATCGGATTTAAAGGGACTGGCACCATTTTTAGGAGCATGGCTTTGAAACTCAAACTCCCTTAGTCGTAACTCATGTTCCCTTTGTAATCTCTTCTCCTCCTTTTCTGCTTCCCTTTCTGCAGCCAATCTTCTTTCCTCTCTTTCGGTACCTTGCCTTCTTTCCTCTGCTTCCCTTTCCGCAGCCTGTCTCTTTTCTTCTCTTTCTGCAGCTAATCTCTTTTCTTCTCTTTCTGTCTCCAGCTTCTTCTCTTCATACTGGAGCCTTTTAATCTCTTTATCTGCCTCCAATGCTTTAGCCTCTTTGTCAGCCTCAATCTGCAACCTCTTAATTTCTTTTTCAGCCTCTAACTTTCTTTCTGCTTCAATATTTCTTTCTTCACGTTCAATAAATTTGTCACATTCAGTAGTGACATAGGCAATCATAACTTGCCCGTCCATTCCTAACTCTTTAGCAGCCTGCACAGCAGCAGATCAAAATTTTGCTAGGTCCGCCATTTTCTAACAGGCAAATTTATACAATGTCTAACTTAAACAAGTCCATCTCTGACTAATTATCTAAGGACAACCACAAGCACCGAGAGCTCAACCTTATTTATTTTCCACCCAAGGATAGTCAATTTTTTTATATATTCCCTGAAGTGAATTATCCCCAATATATGTAATAGGGGAGGATTCAAAATCCCGATTTGGCCCCCAATATATGTGGTGAGTTGGGATTATATAAATATTTATAGGGGACTTAGTGTACTGACTGAAATCAGCTGTGAAGGTAACTGTATCTAATAAGTGTGGTGTGTTACAGATGACCTTCTTTGCTACCACATTTAGACCTCAGTCAGACATATTCTGGAAGATAGTGATGACTACGTTGAATGTCTAGGGTTATGATAATGATGAAGTGTAAGTTCATAACAACAACATACAGATAAATACTTTATTTAAGATTCACAACACTGTACCACACTATGACAAGCACATACATATAACACTCTAGAAGACTATCTTAAATGAGTCAAGTGTTATCGTTTAAATTATGTATTAATTTCTTTCAAGAATAGATATCCTGATCCAACTACAGAGTGAATCAGGAATCACAATCAAATGTAAATGCAATGTCTATGTACACAAATTATACAAAGGATCTTTGTCCTGACATAGAATATTATTACAATATGTGTGTAGTGTTATGCTCTGGTATTAGGAGGAAATACTGGCTTTTGAAGCTATGTTGTTGTTTGTCATCACGACTTCATGTGTTTGTTAATGATGGAAATAATCTTGGAAAGGTTCACAGTTTCTTTTATTTGAAACAAATAACTGTCCCTCTTGATTTAATGTAAAGTCAATTTTAGAGGGGGATACCCAAGATTGAGCTGCTCTGGCCAACGAAATCTTATCTTCTGAGTGGGCGGCAGGAAAACTGTCTCCTCTGCTTGCTTGCTTCTCAGTTATCTTGAAAAACAACACTGGTCGATATCTTGAACAAGGAGTATGCTACCAGCCTCTGGATTCAGCAAAACTCAGACCAGGTGCTGCTATAATACTTCAGTAGTAGGGTATGCGCAAAACAGGTAGTATTCTGCAGGCGCGCTGCAGGCGCGCTGCAGGCGCGTGACTTTTATATAGCAAAAATTCTGCAGGCGCGTGACTTTTATATAAGCGCAATCTGCAGGCGCGCGGCGCAAGATGGCGGATTTGAGCTAACAAGGGGAGGTTATTTGGGTCAAGATGGCGGATTTGAGCTAACAAGGGGAGGTTATATGGGTCAAGATGGCGGACTTGAGCTAACAAGGGGGGATTATTTGGGGCAAGATGGCGGATTTGAGATAACAAGGGGGAGATAACAAGATGGCGGAGTTGAGCTAACAAGGGGGCGGACTTGAGCTAACAAGGGGGAGATAATAGGAAGAGGTATGTTTATATAAGGAAAATGTGGCAAGATGGCGGATTTGAGCTAACAAGGGGGAGATTATTTTTAGACTTTTATATAACAAGAAGAGGCTGTTTATATAAGAAGAAGATGGATGTTTTTTTTATATATTATTGTTGTTAGTATAGCCAACTTAGGTAGTGTTAGACAAACAACTTTTAGACTTTTAGACAATAGGAAGACAATAGTTAGACGATATATACATAACAAGAAGACGATATATATTGAGACATACATATTTTACAACATTTATACAAACATTTAGACAAACAGTTATACGAATAGTTAGACAAACATTTATACAAACAGTTATACAAACAATTATACAAACAGTTATATTTAGACATAGACAAACATTTAGATAATAGGAAGATATATATATTTATATAACAAGAAGACAAACATTTATACAAACAGTAATACAAACAGTTAGACGAACATTTAGACAAACATTTAGACGAACAGTTATACAAACAATTAGACGATATATAGGTAACAAAAAAGCGTTTTAGTTAATATAGTTTTTATATTCAATAGTGTTTTTGAAGTAAAAACATACATGGTAATATATAGTATCTTTTTACAAAATGTACAGTATTTTTACAAAATGGACAGTAATTTTTTATCAAATGAATATACAATTATATTTTATATATGAAAGACAGTATATTTTAACATTATCAAACATTTTGCGCATATGAATGTACAATAATACATTATTTACATAGGTAGATGTATATCACAGTTTGTTTATACATTATCACAGGGGTACAGGCCAGACCTTGAGGGGTGTCGTCACATTGTCGTCCCATTGTCGTCACGTCGTAAGAAATATTGTATTCGTACAGACAGTTTAAATGTTGAGGGGTGATGTGGTGACGTTGTCGGGGTGTACTTGTCGTTTTATGTAAAAGTAAGAAAGGGCGTTGCGGTGTTGTTCGTATGTGTAGATGGAGGAGTTGTGTACCCGGAACCCGATATTTTTCCCACCCTGTGCCTGTTGTGTGTTGAGGACGTCTAGGAATGTGTGTTTGTCAACTTTGTTGTGGTGTTTGTTGAGTCCTTTGGTGGTGGTTTTGTCGTAGTCGCCAAAACAGTGATATGTCTTGCTACAGAGGGAAACCATCCCTCTGCCTTCGTACTCTAATTTAAAAAGGCCCGGTGTCCGCTTGTCGAATAAAGTTTGTTCGCGGCATTTTTGACAAAGGGCGCGCGTTTTACCCTCGGTAGCGACGAAAACGGGTCTATGGTCGGGACATACTTCGGCGGGGAACCACTGGTGGTAGGAGCTATAAAATTCCTGTCGCAAAGCGGGCTTAACAACGTCCGCTAAGTTGTCTGAACTAAGGGCCAAGTAAAGGCTGTCTGTGTCCGTCTCGCACAACTGAAAGTCTGACCTATCTACAAATTTATCTAAACAGTCGTAATAAAATTCTAACATGCGTAATTTCGCGTATTGGTACACGAAAAATCCTATCTGAACGGGGAGATCCCAACATATAGTCTGTTTTAGTTTCTCTACTTCAAAAATGTCGTCCGTCACTAACGTCATTTTCCTAAAGCGAGGTGAGTTTATTTGGTCAGAGGTACCCTCGTCCGTCGTGTACGAGACATCCACGTGCTTCGCTTTATTGGTTAATGTCTTGCCGTAGGCCGCGTTACCTAGCAGTTTCATGGTCTCGCTGGTAATGGCGTAGGCAGGATCAGTATCACCCTGTCGACGCGCGTTCGAAACAGTGTCCCCAAACTGCTTGAAACACGTCACGGGTGTATACTCAAGCACCTGGTAGATACAGGTGACTTCTAACCCTTTGGTTAGGTACCAGCGAAGTAGAGGTGTCGCCAACAGAATCTTTTTGCCCACATAACTACCAATCAACGTCCGTCTGGGGGTAGTCAGGAGTTTATGTTTTTCGGCGTATTCCCGCATGAAAGGCCCAATATCTTCCCTCGTGACGTCGACATTCTTAAAAATGGGCGTCATCTCAGAGAAATGTTCTTTTAAAGAGTCGGGGACATGAATGTCACACTCGACTAGGCCAAACAAGGTCTCGTCCAGCACCGAGGCGAGAATATTTTCTTTTGTCAGGGGGTACCGACATTTCGTGTAAGATGGTTTCTGGGTAGGGAAGGTGGCGTTCAGAAAACGGTGGATTGATGGGTCGGTTTTCTTCAACGCCTGCCACTCGCATTCCCACATTTCGACAACGGTAACGTTGCAATGGCCCCGTAAATAAGAACTTGTATCCACCGTATCTGCGTACAACTCAGCCAACGGTTTGTTGTTGACTGGGTTAACGTCACGACCGGCGGTTAGTGGGCAGTTAGGGTGACCGTGGAATAGGCACCCATGGAACTGGTAGGCGGTTTTAGAGTGTCTGTCCCAACCGTCTACCCTAACGCATACATCACCCAACGCCTTCTCACGCCCGTTAAACTGGGTTTTTAAGGTCACTTTTGTTTGGTGGGAGACCCAAGCCAAATAATCGCGACACTGCACGGTATATTTGTGGAGTTTGTGGTGCTTGAAACCATCATCCTTGTACCGTCTAACGGGAAAGTCAGTGGGCATTTTCTGCATTAACGCCCACAAATAAAGGGCGTTGGCATCAAAACCTTTAATGGCTTGAACAGGTTTGCCACCTCTAATGCGGGTTTTGCCTTGTTCGTGGAACCTGTGAAAAATAATTGACGGTCCCCCGACGATGTTTTGGCGCAAGATGTTATGCAAATCTACCTCCTGCTTCGAGCATAAAGAAAAATTGACGTTGGGCGGGAGGGTTTTGAAGAGGTACTTTAACGTGACACCGGGCACGGAGATCGCATCTTTAAACATGTCTACACCTAGGCGCGCGTAAAAACTAACCTGTCGGTCTAACGCTGCCAAGAAGGGGACCACGTCTTTATTATTATACCACGTCAGAAAATCGCGTAACGTGGTCATGTGGTTCTGGGCCCACACCTTCTGGCATTCGGCGTACTCATCGGCGGAGATGTTAGTGTTTTTAAGTTTGGAGAAAAACGCCGAGTGGGGTGGTAACGCGGTCTCGTCTAACTTTGCTAAATCTGTTATGTATTCATAACAGAAAAACCCTTTGGTTTCTTTAACGTTATACGCCGCGAGATATTTGCTATAGCTAAACCCCGGGGCTAGGTAATTGACTATATCTAAAAACTTTAACTCGCTAGTGGCAATACACATAAAATTATTGTTTCGCTTGACTAAAAAGTTGAAGTCTTCCCCCTCGAAATACCGGATGAGATACGGTTTGATGACGTTCACGTCGTACTTACCCGAATTGAAACCTAACACCGGTAGCTGCCCCAAATAACCCTCTAATCTAGCAAGGAGCCCGTATGACGCACCGATCGTCTCTAAATCCTTGAGTTGTGTGCAAACGCCGTCAAAATACGCGCGCAGAATCTCATAAGAGGCCGCGGCAATTTTGAGCAGATGGTCAGCCATCCTATTGACCAACTCTTGCGGGTCACCCGTTGTGATAAAACACACGGGGGCTTCAAAACCGGGGACGTTAGAAGCCACCGAACACGACAGGGGCACGTGTTTGGCTGTGTAGGTGGTGGTATTACCACTTGACTCTAGAGTGTTCTGAAAAAAACACTCATAGTCAAATGAGGCGCGATAAGGGAAGACGAATTTTGTGTCTACGTCTATGCCCTCCTCCTCGATTAATTCCCAAATGGTCTCTGGGGGATTATACACACCACCTCTAAATGTTTCTCTTCGCTTAGAGCCGGTACAGCGCTTTTCATGGCGCGCCATATCCCTATAAATCTTCCACAACTTACCGCAATCGGGACACGAAAAAGAGTTACTGGCCCTATCAATATCTGCTATGTACATGAAGTGGTTCTTAAACATTAACAGACGCAACGTATCTTTAAAAGTGTCACTACCTCTAAGTTTGGGGGTCAGGTTTTCCTCGTCGTCAAATTCAAAAACGTCAATATTTACGTGAAAACATTTTTCTAATTGGGGCATATCGATTAAACTAACCCGGGGAAATCGACGAGGGACCTAAGTCCCTGCTGTGTTTGCCACTGTTCGACTAGCCGGCGCGTGCTTATTCTAACATCTTTAACGGCACCACCCCTAAAAACGGCTAAACACCTAAAAAAGCAAAAGTTATCACTGTATGGTTTGGAGTTTGAGTCGTGTTGTAGTGTATGGATGTGGTGATTGTCTGTGATGAAAGAGGGAATGTCTTGTATGCAGCAGCCAATGGGAAAGTCTTGGATATGATACAGATAGAACGAGGTTGCGGCAATGGCTTCGACAAAGTATTTTGTGTTTGGTCTATTTAATTGTGCTTGTGTGACAATATCGCTATCGTGTAACTGTGAGAGAAAAGCTTTGAAATCTGTGATGTTGTTGACTAAGTGTGGTTGATCTAAGACGACTGTGTTATTCGAGGAAGCGTGAAAGAAGCGAAGGTCATTTGTTTCTCTGTGTCTTAAGACGATGTGAAAACTGTAGTTTATTTTGAATCGTTTTGTCTGTTGTTTGAATACAGGGAGCAAGAGACTGTCCCAGTCCGTATTTTCTGTTGGTCTGTGGAAAAAAGTGAAAGTGGATAGGAATTTATGTTTTTTTGCATGTGTTTTGATGGCTTGCCAGTTGTCGATGTAGATTTGTTTTATGTCATCCTGTAAGTCTTCTAAAGAGTCTTCTTCTGACGACAAGCGGGGTTTTTTTATATGGGTTTGAATGCTGGTCATGGGGCGTTTCTTGGTCTGGCCTGTTTTTGGTGGGTGGGATGGGATGGGGCTTGTTGAATAGGGGGCTCTTGGCAGTGTCGAAGTTGTTGTTGTGCTCGTCGATGGTGTGCTCCCTGCTGCAGCAGGTGATGTCTTTGTGCCTGTTGATGATGAGTCTGTGGTACCTGCAGGTAATGTTTGTGGGTGCGCCGAGCTTGAGTCTGTTGTTGGTGTGGGGAATGAGTCTGCTGGGGCACCTGATGTTGGTGTGGGGACAGTCTGATGTTGTTGTTTTATGTGGGCCCGTAAACTGCTGCGTCGTGTGAATTGTTTCCCACAAATGTCACAAGAAAATCGAGGCATTGCATGGACTGTCTTTATGTGCTGTCCTAAATTGTCAAGGCGGGTAAATGTTTTACCACAGCGGGGACACGTGAGACTGTGCCCTGGTGCAGTGGTGGCCCCCGCTGAGGGGTTTGTAGCGGCCCCCGGTGCAGTGATGGTCCCCACTGAGTTGTCTATAGCGCCAGTCGGTGCAGTAGTGGCCCCCGCTGAGAGGTTTGTAGCGCCCGCCGGTGCAGTGGTGGTCCCCACTGAGGGGGATCTCGGGGCCGCAGGTCCATGAAAGACCTCAATATGTTGTTGGAGTGCATCACGACTTTTGAATATTTGTGGACACACACGACAGGGGTGTGTCGGTGCAGCATGTACTGTCCGCATATGTCTCGCGATATCGCGAGCTCTAGTGAATGATTTGCCGCATTGGCCACAAACATTTTGGCTTGAAGGCATCTGTGAAATAGAAACGAAAACACATTACTCACACATAAAATTAAATACAAATAACGAGAGAGAGAAAGAAAGAAAGAAAGAGAGAAAAAGAAAGAAAACAAAGAAAGAAAGAAAGAAAGAAAGAAAAAGAAAGAAAGAAAAAGAAAGAAAGAAAGATAGAAAAAGAAAGAAAGAAAGAAAGAAAGAAAGAAAGAAAGAAAGAAAGAAAGAAAGAAAGAAAGAAAGAAAGAAAAAAGAAAGATAGAAAGAGAAAGATAGAAAGAGAGAGAGAGAGCAAGAGAGGAGAGAGAGAGTAAGAGAGGAGAGAGAGAGAGAGAGAAAGAAAGAAAATTCTTATTCTATGTGAAAGAAATTACCCCGCGCGCGCGCTGGCAAAGATATCGATTAAAAAACACAGCATGTGACGATTTGCCCTGACGTTTAAGAAATAATGGAGATATAAACTTGTTTCAAATGTAATATGTTGATTGTATTATCTCTTTATTTTTACATGTATAGTACTGTTAAAAAATATGGTATGTTCTCTTTAATTTTCTTTATTATGTGAAAAAATATTCCTCACGATCGAGTTTAGTTTGTAGTATTGCACCATCAGTTGAAATCCAGGTTGAGTAATCTCACATAAATGAACAAAAATATGTTATGTCCGGATTTAACATAAAACAATTTAGTATCTGAGTTAACACAGATAGACTATTTTGAAACAGATTTTTTAGCAACACGGGGCTAGCGAAAAATCGAATATACCGACATACCTTTTAAATAGAAAAAACAGATATTTAACACCTTAACACAAATAAACCTCACATAAATACTTGTCTAACAAGAAAGAAAGAAAAAGACAGAGAAAGATAGAAAAAGAAAGAAAGAAAAAAAAAGAAAGAAAGAAAAAAAAGAAAGATAGAAAGAAAGAGACAGAGAGAAGAGAGAATAAACACAGTGTTATATGTAACAAGCAGTTAAATAGAGAGAGAGAGAGAGAGAAACACGGATAAGTTTAAATAGAAATAATTTAACATCCTAACACAACACACTAAATAGAAATAATTTAACATCCTAACACAACACACTAACAACTAAAACTTTTATATTTTTAAAGATATACATCTTAACACAGAGTACCGAATACAAACAATCAACTTTTAATAACATTATTAAATAATTATTTTAACACACGAAAAAACATACATTGTTAAAGATATTTATGGTAGCCTAACAATTTAACAAAGAAAATAAAACAGACGAATACGTACGGCGTAACAGTCAATTGATATGACAAAACAAGTTGGTCTTTTCTTTCAGAGATGTGTTCGCAACGAGGGTTCTTAATTGAATGATACGTCTTAAACAATGCGTTCTGTTATATCCCAAAAATGCGCGCACGTAACGAGGTCAACGACCTTACACATCTGTTATTACTGGCAAACAGTTTCTCGTAAATTGTCACGTACCGTAAACAGACCCACTGAAACAGTCCGTTTCAGAACACCTGCACAGTGGGTCTGTTTACGGTACGTGACAATTTACGAGAAACTGTTTGCCAGTAATAACAGATGTGTAAGGTCGTTGACCTCGTTACGTGCGCGCATTTTTGGGATATAACAGAACGCATTGTTTAAGACGTATCATTCAATTAAGAACCCTCGTTGCGAACACATCTCTGAAAGAAAAGACCAACTTGTTTTGTCATATCAATTGACTGTTACGCCGTACGTATTCGTCTGTTTTATTTTCTTTGTTAAATTGTTAGGCTACCATAAATATCTTTAACAATGTATGTTTTTTCGTGTGTTAAAATAATTATTTAATAATGTTATTAAAAGTTGATTGTTTGTATTCGGTACTCTGTGTTAAGATGTATATCTTTAAAAATATAAAAGTTTTAGTTGTTAGTGTGTTGTGTTAGGATGTTAAATTATTTCTATTTAGTGTGTTGTGTTAGGATGTTAAATTATTTCTATTTAAACTTATCCGTGTTTCTCTCTCTCTCTCTCTCTATTTAACTGCTTGTTACATATAACACTGTGTTTATTCTCTCTTCTCTCTTCTCTCTGTCTCTTTCTTTCTATCTTTCTTTTTCTTTCTTTCTTTCTTTTTTTTTCTTTCTTTTTCTATCTTTCTCTGTCTTTTTCTTTCTTTCTTGTTAGACAAGTATTTATGTGAGGTTTATTTGTGTTAAGGTGTTAAATATCTGTTTTTTCTATTTAAAAGGTATGTCGGTATATTCGATTTTTCGCTAGCCCGTGTTGCTAAAAAATCTGTTTCAAAATAGTCTATCTGTGTTAACTCAGATACTAAATTGTTTTATGTTAAATCCGGACATAACATATTTTTGTTCATTTATGTGAGATTACTCAACCTGGATTTCAACTGATGGTGCAATACTACAAACTAAACTCGATCGTGAGGAATATTTTTTCACATAATAAAGAAAATTAAAGAGAACATACCATATTTTTTAACAGTACTATACATGTAAAAATAAAGAGATAATACAATCAACATATTACATTTGAAACAAGTTTATATCTCCATTATTTCTTAAACGTCAGGGCAAATCGTCACATGCTGTGTTTTTTAATCGATATCTTTGCCAGCGCGCGCGCGGGGTAATTTCTTTCACATAGAATAAGAATTTTCTTTCTTTCTCTCTCTCTCTCTCTCCTCTCTTACTCTCTCTCCTCTCTTGCTCTCTCTCTCTCTTTCTATCTTTCTCTTTCTATCTTTCTTTTTTCTTTCTTTCTTTCTTTCTTTCTTTCTTTCTTTCTTTCTTTCTTTCTTTCTTTCTTTTTCTATCTTTCTTTCTTTTTCTTTCTTTCTTTTTCTTTCTTTCTTTTTCTTTCTTTCTTTCTTTCTTTCTTTGTTTTCTTTCTTTTTCTCTCTTTCTTTCTTTCTTTCTCTCTCTCGTTATTTGTATTTAATTTTATGTGTGAGTAATGTGTTTTCGTTTCTATTTCACAGATGCCTTCAAGCCAAAATGTTTGTGGCCAATGCGGCAAATCATTCACTAGAGCTCGCGATATCGCGAGACATATGCGGACAGTACATGCTGCACCGACACACCCCTGTCGTGTGTGTCCACAAATATTCAAAAGTCGTGATGCACTCCAACAACATATTGAGGTCTTTCATGGACCTGCGGCCCCGAGATCCCCCTCAGTGGGGACCACCACTGCACCGGCGGGCGCTACAAACCTCTCAGCGGGGGCCACTACTGCACCGACTGGCGCTATAGACAACTCAGTGGGGACCATCACTGCACCGGGGGCCGCTACAAACCCCTCAGCGGGGGCCACCACTGCACCAGGGCACAGTCTCACGTGTCCCCGCTGTGGTAAAACATTTACCCGCCTTGACAATTTAGGACAGCACATAAAGACAGTCCATGCAATGCCTCGATTTTCTTGTGACATTTGTGGGAAACAATTCACACGACGCAGCAGTTTACGGGCCCACATAAAACAACAACATCAGACTGTCCCCACACCAACATCAGGTGCCCCAGCAGACTCATTCCCCACACCAACAACAGACTCAAGCTCGGCGCACCCACAAACATTACCTGCAGGTACCACAGACTCATCATCAACAGGCACAAAGACATCACCTGCTGCAGCAGGGAGCACACCATCGACGAGCACAACAACAACTTCGACACTGCCAAGAGCCCCCTATTCAACAAGCCCCATCCCATCCCACCCACCAAAAACAGGCCAGACCAAGAAACGCCCCATGACCAGCATTCAAACCCATATAAAAAAACCCCGCTTGTCGTCAGAAGAAGACTCTTTAGAAGACTTACAGGATGACATAAAACAAATCTACATCGACAACTGGCAAGCCATCAAAACACATGCAAAAAAACATAAATTCCTATCCACTTTCACTTTTTTCCACAGACCAACAGAAAATACGGACTGGGACAGTCTCTTGCTCCCTGTATTCAAACAACAGACAAAACGATTCAAAATAAACTACAGTTTTCACATCGTCTTAAGACACAGAGAAACAAATGACCTTCGCTTCTTTCACGCTTCCTCGAATAACACAGTCGTCTTAGATCAACCACACTTAGTCAACAACATCACAGATTTCAAAGCTTTTCTCTCACAGTTACACGATAGCGATATTGTCACACAAGCACAATTAAATAGACCAAACACAAAATACTTTGTCGAAGCCATTGCCGCAACCTCGTTCTATCTGTATCATATCCAAGACTTTCCCATTGGCTGCTGCATACAAGACATTCCCTCTTTCATCACAGACAATCACCACATCCATACACTACAACACGACTCAAACTCCAAACCATACAGTGATAACTTTTGCTTTTTTAGGTGTTTAGCCGTTTTTAGGGGTGGTGCCGTTAAAGATGTTAGAATAAGCACGCGCCGGCTAGTCGAACAGTGGCAAACACAGCAGGGACTTAGGTCCCTCGTCGATTTCCCCGGGGTTAGTTTAATCGATATGCCCCAATTAGAAAAATGTTTTCACGTAAATATTGACGTTTTTGAATTTGACGACGAGGAAAACCTGACCCCCAAACTTAGAGGTAGTGACACTTTTAAAGATACGTTGCGTCTGTTAATGTTTAAGAACCACTTCATGTACATAGCAGATATTGATAGGGCCAGTAACTCTTTTTCGTGTCCCGATTGCGGTAAGTTGTGGAAGATTTATAGGGATATGGCGCGCCATGAAAAGCGCTGTACCGGCTCTAAGCGAAGAGAAACATTTAGAGGTGGTGTGTATAATCCCCCAGAGACCATTTGGGAATTAATCGAGGAGGAGGGCATAGACGTAGACACAAAATTCGTCTTCCCTTATCGCGCCTCATTTGACTATGAGTGTTTTTTTCAGAACACTCTAGAGTCAAGTGGTAATACCACCACCTACACAGCCAAACACGTGCCCCTGTCGTGTTCGGTGGCTTCTAACGTCCCCGGTTTTGAAGCCCCCGTGTGTTTTATCACAACGGGTGACCCGCAAGAGTTGGTCAATAGGATGGCTGACCATCTGCTCAAAATTGCCGCGGCCTCTTATGAGATTCTGCGCGCGTATTTTGACGGCGTTTGCACACAACTCAACGATTTAGAGACGATCGGTGAGTCATACGGGCTCCTTGCTAGATTAGAGGGTTATTTGGGGCAGCTACCGGTGTTAGGTTTCAATTCGGGTAAGTACGACGTGAACGTCATCAAACCGTATCTCATCCGGTATTTCGAGGGGGAAGACTTCAACTTTTTAGTCAAGCGAAACAATAATTTTATGTGTATTGCCACTAGCGAGTTAAAGTTTTTAGATATAGTCAATTACCTAGCCCCGGGGTTTAGCTATAGCAAATATCTCGCGGCGTATAACGTTAAAGAAACCAAAGGGTTTTTCTGTTATGAATACATAACAGATTTAGCAAAGTTAGACGAGACCGCGTTACCACCCCACTCGGCGTTTTTCTCCAAACTTAAAAACACTAACATCTCCGCCGATGAGTACGCCGAATGCCAGAAGGTGTGGGCCCAGAACCACATGACCACGTTACGCGATTTTCTGACGTGGTATAATAATAAAGACGTGGTCCCCTTCTTGGCAGCGTTAGACCGACAGGTTAGTTTTTACGCGCGCCTAGGTGTAGACATGTTTAAAGATGCGATCTCCGTGCCCGGTGTCACGTTAAAGTACCTCTTCAAAACCCTCCCGCCCAACGTCAATTTTTCTTTATGCTCGAAGCAGGAGGTAGATTTGCATAACATCTTGCGCCAAAACATCGTCGGGGGACCGTCAATTATTTTTCACAGGTTCCACGAACAAGGCAAAACCCGCATTAGAGGTGGCAAACCTGTTCAAGCCATTAAAGGTTTTGATGCCAACGCCCTTTATTTGTGGGCGTTAATGCAGAAAATGCCCACTGACTTTCCCGTTAGACGGTACAAGGATGATGGTTTCAAGCACCACAAACTCCACAAATATACCGTGCAGTGTCGCGATTATTTGGCTTGGGTCTCCCACCAAACAAAAGTGACCTTAAAAACCCAGTTTAACGGGCGTGAGAAGGCGTTGGGTGATGTATGCGTTAGGGTAGACGGTTGGGACAGACACTCTAAAACCGCCTACCAGTTCCATGGGTGCCTATTCCACGGTCACCCTAACTGCCCACTAACCGCCGGTCGTGACGTTAACCCAGTCAACAACAAACCGTTGGCTGAGTTGTACGCAGATACGGTGGATACAAGTTCTTATTTACGGGGCCATTGCAACGTTACCGTTGTCGAAATGTGGGAATGCGAGTGGCAGGCGTTGAAGAAAACCGACCCATCAATCCACCGTTTTCTGAACGCCACCTTCCCTACCCAGAAACCATCTTACACGAAATGTCGGTACCCCCTGACAAAAGAAAATATTCTCGCCTCGGTGCTGGACGAGACCTTGTTTGGCCTAGTCGAGTGTGACATTCATGTCCCCGACTCTTTAAAAGAACATTTCTCTGAGATGACGCCCATTTTTAAGAATGTCGACGTCACGAGGGAAGATATTGGGCCTTTCATGCGGGAATACGCCGAAAAACATAAACTCCTGACTACCCCCAGACGGACGTTGATTGGTAGTTATGTGGGCAAAAAGATTCTGTTGGCGACACCTCTACTTCGCTGGTACCTAACCAAAGGGTTAGAAGTCACCTGTATCTACCAGGTGCTTGAGTATACACCCGTGACGTGTTTCAAGCAGTTTGGGGACACTGTTTCGAACGCGCGTCGACAGGGTGATACTGATCCTGTCTACGCCATTACCAGCGAGACCATGAAACTGCTAGGTAACGCGGCCTACGGCAAGACATTAACCAATAAAGCGAAGCACGTGGATGTCTCGTACACGACGGACGAGGGTACCTCTGACCAAATAAACTCACCTCGCTTTAGGAAAATGACGTTAGTGACGGACGACATTTTTGAAGTAGAGAAACTGAAACAGACTATATGTTGGGACCTCCCCGTTCAGATAGGATTTTTCGTCTACCAATACGCGAAATTACGGATGTTAGAATTTTATTACGACTGTTTAGATAAATTTGTAGATAGGTCAGATTTTCAGTTGTGCGAGACGGACACAGACAGCCTTTACTTGGCCCTTAGTTCAGACAACTTAGCGGACGTTGTTAAGCCCGCTTTGCGACAGGAATTTTATAGCTCCTACCACCAATGGTTCCCCGCCGAAGTATGTCCCGACCATAGACCCGTTTTCGTCGCTACCGAGGGTAAAACGCGCGCCCTTTGTCAAAAATGCCGCGAACAAACTTTATTCGACAAGCGGACACCGGGCCTTTTTAAATTAGAGTACGAAGGCAGAGGGATGGTTTCCCTCTGTAGCAAGACATATCACTGTTTTGGCGACTACGACAAAACCACCACCAAAGGACTCAACAAACACCACAACAAAGTTGACAAACACACATTCCTAGACGTCCTCAACACACAACAGGCACAGGGTGGGAAAAATATCGGGTTCCGGGTACACAACTCCTCCATCTACACATACGAACAACACCGCAACGCCCTTTCTTACTTTTACATAAAACGACAAGTACACCCCGACAACGTCACCACATCACCCCTCAACATTTAAACTGTCTGTACGAATACAATATTTCTTACGACGTGACGACAATGGGACGACAATGTGACGACACCCCTCAAGGTCTGGCCTGTACCCCTGTGATAATGTATAAACAAACTGTGATATACATCTACCTATGTAAATAATATATTATTGTACATTCATATGCGCAAAATGTTTGATAATGTTAAAATATACTGTCTTTCATATATAAAATATAATTGTATATTCATTTGATAAAAAATTACTGTCCATTTTGTAAAAATACTGTACATTTTGTAAAAAGATACTATATATTACCATGTATGTTTTTACTTCAAAAACACTATTGAATATAAAAACTATATTAACTAAAACGCTTTTTTGTTACCTATATATCGTCTAATTGTTTGTATAACTGTTCGTCTAAATGTTTGTCTAAATGTTCGTCTAACTGTTTGTATTACTGTTTGTATAAATGTTTGTCTTCTTGTTATATAAATATATATATCTTCCTATTATCTAAATGTTTGTCTATGTCTAAATATAACTGTTTGTATAATTGTTTGTATAACTGTTTGTATAAATGTTTGTCTAACTATTCGTATAACTGTTTGTCTAAATGTTTGTATAAATGTTGTAAAATATGTATGTCTCAATATATATCGTCTTCTTGTTATGTATATATCGTCTAACTATTGTCTTCCTATTGTCTAAAAGTCTAAAAGTTGTTTGTCTAACACTACCTAAGTTGGCTATACTAACAACAATAATATATAAAAAAAACATCCATCTTCTTTTTATATAAACAGCCTCTTCTTGTTATATAAAAGTCTAAAAATAATCTCCCCCTTGTTAGCTCAAATCCGCCATCTTGCCACATTTTCCTTATATAAACATACCTCTTCCTATTATCTCCCCCTTGTTAGCTCAAGTCCGCCCCCTTGTTAGCTCAACTCCGCCATCTTGTTATCTCCCCCTTGTTATCTCAAATCCGCCATCTTGCCCCAAATAATCCCCCCTTGTTAGCTCAAGTCCGCCATCTTGACCCATATAACCTCCCCTTGTTAGCTCAAATCCGCCATCTTGACCCAAATAACCTCCCCTTGTTAGCTCAAATCCGCCATCTTGCGCCGCGCGCCTGCAGATTGCGCTTATATAAAAGTCACGCGCCTGCAGAATTTTTGCTATATAAAAGTCACGCGCCTGCAGCGCGCCTGCAGCGCGCCTGCAGAATACTACCTGTTTTGCGCATACCCTACTACTAGTACCACGGTCCCTGAAATAAGAAGGTCGTACCTCCTACTTCAGAACTAATTTATAATCTATTTCCACACTGAAGCACAATACATAACAAACACAGAGTTCAGCTCGGTAGGCCAACTGCTAGCTTCCTATGTAACAATATACACCAGAATTCCTCTCCCTAATGGTTACAACGCCTCTGCAATTTCAGCTGTAATTCCTTCTATACAATAAGATAGGTGTCATAGTACTAATTGGCAATCCCATATATGCCTATGCAGTTATACTCCTCTCCGACAAGTTTTTACATTGGGGAGCAATATCTAGGCTTTTCCTCAGGTTTGCTACTGAACCACACACAGACAGACATAATTCATCAATTCACATTCAATTTTCACCTAAAAGATATCAAATATGTCTATCTTACCACAATTCAAGGAAATATAAACAAGTACGTTGACTGGCGATGATTTATGGCACAATTCCGATCTGCCTCTGTCCCAGGCTTTTATTAGAAAAATATATATAATCGAGGAAGTGGAGGGGAACTGCGGTAAGACGTGGAATACGATGGATGGGTTTGAAAAAAAATCGAAAAAAGGTGATTCGTCTTACGAGGATAAAGGACAAAGAAAATAGTCTACGTTACGGCCACAAGGCCTTCGTCAGGAAAGGAAAGAAAGTGAAGGCTAGATAGGACACATAAAAACTAAATAAAATAAAAACTGGGTACTTCCCTGAAGGCAAGAACCGAAATTTTGATAGAATTTCGGTTCTTGCCTTTTCACTCCTCCTGATTGTTAGAGAATATTATTTCTTATTTGGCTCATACTTTTCCGAGTCCTCCCCGAGAGTCCATTGAAAACTTTCTCGTCCTTTTAAAAAAGGGTTGTTGTTGTCCTTTAATGTAAAGAAGGTAAAAGAGTAGAAACACTTGTCTGAGGAGACTGCTGATGATCAGATTACTTTCTGTTGTAGTGCACTATGTAGAGTTTCATATTATTATTATTATCATCATCAGTAAGTAATAAATAGATAATTATGATTTTATAACAAACGTTGGGGGTTTAACGAAACTAAATAGTCTACGTCTTAATGGAGAAAACAACAAAAAATGATATATGTAACAACCATAAGGTATTCGTCATAGATAAACAAACAAAAACAGAAGAGAAAAAATAGTTAAAATAAATCGAAATGTTTTTTAAAAACATTTGTAGTTGTTGTTTTTTGGTTCGTTAAGAAATTAATGATAAACTGTTATCATTATGATGAAACCCTTTAAGAAATTCGACGTGACACACAGAATACATGAGAAAAGACGGAATCAAACTAGTCAACAACCTTCAAGGCATAATTACTTAAATAAAGTATCTGTAAATAAACTCGTAAGAAACTTCTAGTTCTTTCCTAATCAGCGGTGGTTTTTTTTCACAAGCCCGCATGAAACCATAGTATGCATCTTCTGATCTTGATTACGTTGCATTATTATTCTGATTCCTCGCTAATAATTACCTCAAGCGATATTTTAATGAACGGCGCCTGGTGGATAGACCGAAGACCGATAAGCAACCTTTGGTACGCAGGTCATACACTTTTATTAGTTGAAAACCAACAGGAATTTTAAGAACTGGTGAAGCAAGTGTCCCGAGGACATCTCGTGGGTCTGTCAAGAGACAAAGACAGAACTGCCTACTGCTCCGTCAGGCAACTCATCCGAGCCGACTACAATGAGGTTGTGCAAGGAGTTGGCAATCTCAGCATGTAGAACAAATTACCACAGACACCACAAGGGGTTGGCAATCTCAGCATGTAGAACAAATTACCACAGACACCACAAGGGGTTGGCAATCTCAGCATGTAGAACAAATTACCACAGACACCACAAGGGGTTGGCAATCTCAGCATGTAGAACAAATTACCACAGACACCACAAGGGGTTGGCAATCACAGCATGTAGAACAAATTACCACAGACACCACAAGGTGTTGGCAATCACAGCATGTAGAACAAATTACCACAGACACCACAAGGGGTTGGCAATCACAGCATGTAGAACAAATTACCACAGACACCACAAGGGGTTGGCAATCTCAGCATGTATTACAAATTACCACAGACATCACAGCTGTATAAAGTGCCTGAATATTTTGTTTTTCAGCAATTTTAATGGCTTTATGTCCGGATTACTCAAAATATTTTTGAGCTAAAGGCTTTAAACTTTGCATACTGTGATCTCAAACTGTAATGCTTATTCTCCGCTAATTTTAAAAGTATAAACTTGTAACATTTTGATGAGTGAATTTTTAAAGTATCTCTACCCCTGTATCTTTATCAAGAAAAATGAGTCTAATATTTTAAAATTCATAATACATCACTCTGACAATTTATAAAAATGAAACTATTAGGGAATTTTGGAAACGCTGTGGTCTATGTGCATGCCGAATTCCAATGTCTTATCTGTGCACATAAAGTGTGTATCTTGACACAAAAACGTTTCTATTTTTAGTAACAATATGCAAATTAGAAGACATTAAGAAGACTATCAAAACCCCAACAGCCCGAGGTAACTGTCATAAAAGATAGCAATGGGGCTCTGCTCAATGAAAAAACAGCTGTAATGAGAACGTGGTCAGAATATTGTGAATAATTATATAACTGTAAACTCGGCAATGACTATAGCATATTAAACAACATTAAGTGCGAAAACAGAGAACTCGGAAATGCAGCAATACTACGGGAAGAAGTTGCAGAGGCTATATGTTCGATGAAAGGAGGGAAGTCACCGGGTGTGGATAATATCCCAGCAGAGCTCTTGAAATATGGAGGACCAGATATAGTAAAAATCATGACAACAATTTGCCAGAAGATATGGAATACAAAAAAATGGCCAAAAGAGTGGACGCAGTCATTAGTAATACCGCTTCCAAAGAAAGGAAATCTAAAAATGTACAAGAACTACAGAACCATTAGCCTTATTAGTCATCCAAGTAAAGTGATGTTAAGGATACTTTTGAACAGAATGAAACAGAAATCAGAAGAAATCTTGTCCGAGGAACAGGCTGCTTTAGACCAAAAAGAAGTACCTCAGAACAAATCTTCAATATTAGATAACTGATCGAAAAATATCTCCAGCATCAACACGATTTATACCATAACTTCATCGATTTCACTAAAGCCTTCGATCGAGTCTGGCATGAAGACTTATGGCAAATAATGAGAAAATTCAATTTTGATACCAACATCATAGATATATTTGAAGCACTATACAAGGACGCAAGCAGTGCTGTTTTTGCAAGCAATGACATTGGAGAATTTTTCAAAACAACTGTAGGAGTTCGCCAGGGATGTATCCTGTCCCCAGTGATCTTTAATATATATCTAGAACATATTATGCAAGAGGCTTTCTACGATTATAAAACAACCATATCGATTGGAGGCCGACCTCTTTGCAATCTACGTTTTGCTGATGATATCGATCTTATAGCTGGAACAGAATCAGAACTTCAAGACCTTACCTATAGGCTGGAGAAAGTAACAAGAATATGTGGGATGGAAATTAATATAGAAAAAAGCAAGATATTGGTGAATAGCCATAAGAAACATGTTCCGGCCAACATTACGTTAAATGGGCAAACGTTAGAAGAAATAACGCCTTTAAATATCTGGGGTCCACTAAATGTAGTGATGGAAGATCAAGTAAAGAAATCAAGACAAGACTTGAGATGGCCTCAGCTGCCATGACAAGGCTGAATGTGATCTGGAAAAGTAACATCAGTTTTCCTGTGAAGATCAAATTATACAAATCACTTGTATTATCTATTCTCTTGTATGGGTGTGAGGGCTGGACACTCACTGCAGATACGGAGCGAAGGATTCAGGCTTTCGACTATAAATGTTATAGAAGAATTTTGCGCATTTGCTATGAAGAGCACAAAACCAATGTCTATGTTAGAGAGAAAATAAACACCTATGCAGGCCACCAAGAACCACTTTTGTCAGTAGTGAAACGTCGAAAGCTTGCCTGGTTTGGGCATGTAACTCGTCATCCCTTTTGAAAACAATTTTAAATGGAACAACCGAAGGTAAACGGAGAAGAGGAATGCAAAGAAAATCCTGTGCTGATAACATCAAAAAATGGGCAGGGGACGGTTTTTCCACACTTGTACACATTGCTGAGGATAGAGAGCAGTGGAGGACCCTGTTTGCTGATGCTTCCACCATGGCACCCCTACGACCCATGACGGGTTACGGGTTGGGATGATGATGCAAATTAGGACCCAATGTAATTATTTTCCAATGATTCAGCACTTTTTTACTTCATGGTTTGATGTACTAAACATGCCATAAAATAATTGAAGCTTGTAAAGTCAAACATAAGAAAAATACAATTTTAGGTGAAACCTCCGCTTAAAGAAATTACCACAGAAACCACCGCTGCATATAGTGCATGAATACTTGGTTCAGACTTTCAGGGGACTAGCTACAGTGGTGAGGCTCCGTGCTTCATATGCTAACTTGAGCTAACTGGACTTACAAATATCCAGATTGTTTTATTCAATTTATCAGCCTGCTGCGGCTATGAACATAACATTTTTCCCGACTACAGACAGTCGTTTTTCCAAGTGAATTTTATCCAGGAGATAACGCTGTTTTCATAATCGGCACTCATCATAGAGAAAGTCGAGAGGATTTATCATCATCAGTTTTTTACAACGTAACAGTCGTAGCACCTAGAGGCTAGAAAATACAGGAACTATTTTTCTCTTTTTTTTATATAAATGTGAACGTCCCTTGAACGTCTTGCTTCAATAACTATATGCGGTGATACAGGACTCATCCAGGAAAAATTAATTCACCAATTTTGGCGACTACCTTGAAATTATTATTAAATACCAAGGCTGGTGTGGGGCCATATATGTGCAACCCACCTGACACTATAAGTTCATACTACTGTTATTGTTTTTCCAAGGGATATCTACACCAAGTATTGGGTAAGCTAGTATGTTTGTGGCCACAGAATGACAGAGTGAAAGACAGAGAGAGAGAAAAATATTTTCCTTTGTTACAATCATTGTACCCACTTCTGTTTTTTATTAGTTCGCTAACCTGATTATTTTTACTGGATAGCTTAAGTAGAAACTTTGTTCTTTACTATACTGTCTATTCTATACCCTAGTGTTAATATTTGACCTTTTGGGTTATTAAGTTCTTGTGGGATCTTTTCTCAACAGAGGGGAGGGCACTTATGGGGTTAACATGAATATATCGATTTGTAGATGTTTGATGTTGTAAAGTTTAAGTGATAATAAACTAAACAAAAACTTAATTTAGCGTGTTGGTCAGACCCATATCCATTTACAATAGTTTTCCACGTTTGTGTGTCTTGTTGTCACATAACTGTGGGTGTGTGTGTAGATAACTTATAATTAACATTATAGGGAAGTGTGACAGATCGTCTTCTAAAGATAGTCGTATAGATAGGCTGGACTAGAGAAACCACTCATTCCACAGACGGATCTTCACCTTAATCTATTTCACTCGTGGAATCTTCCCTAACTCAAGAGCAGAGTCAGGTACCCATTTACAGCTTGGTATGCTAGAGTGTGGCTCTACTAAGGTTCAGATCCAGGAACATAGTAATTTCGTCCCGAGAGGAAAGCGATCTAACTGCTTAGCCAGTCGGGCCTCTAAGCCTAACTTAACAATAAAAAAAAAAACGCTGGTAAGATACTAGAACAAGTCAAGAGCGTCTCATATCTGGGTCATATAAAAACAGAAAATGGCAGATGTGAAACAGAAATCAAGAATTGTATAGAGATGGCCAAAGCTACACTCAACAACATGATACAAATATTAACATCCAAAAAATTAAATCATAAAATAAAACAATGATAAAGGGCTTAAATGAAGTAGAGTGGGTCGTGGGTTCGATACAACCTTAAAAACCAAAATTCAGAGACACAGTAATAAAGCGTTATACTTAGGATCAGGTTTAGGAATCCTAAACCTAACCATAAAGCGTAACCTTCATGCTAACGCTAACGACCTGGGTGACTTATTTGGATGGCTTCGAAGAACATGCCCAATTATCTTAATTTCAACAAGTGGTAAAGATACCCTTCATGATTGTGTAGTGTAAAAACATAGACAAAGAACACGCACTTAGAGGAAAGAAATGAGGCCTATGAGAAGAAGAACAAAAAATAAAGGCGGAGGGGTATCTCGTAGAAACAGACAAAAAAGTATATAGGAAAAGCAAGGATTGTAATAAAAAGTTTTAAATGAGATAAAAGTTAGACGGGTTATATAAAAAGATATAAGTCCTTGCTGAAAATCATGATGGGAGGTAGAGTTGAAGATACACATACATGGGGAAGAGAGTGCTGTAAGTGGGAAGATAACATCAAGAGATGGACAGGAAAGAGTTTATCAGAGTGCACCATCAAGACAAGAGACAGAAGAGATCCATTGCTGCCGGCCTTTGATGTGGATGTGATGGTATTGCCTCCCCTGCTTTGCAGTAGTGGTCCAACAGTAGCCAAAACTCAAGAGTATCCAATATGGGCTTCAAAGGTCTCTACCTTTGCACAAGATTACTCTTGGCAGATTTGTAAATAGAAGGGTAATGACGCTTCTATCTCAATGGAATTTCCACAAGATATTCAGATAAGCGAAATCAATGCTGCATTGGCTGAGCACGTTAATTCTAGAATCTGCCGACAACTGTTGTGAAGAATTAAGCAACGATTAATCTTAGCTCGTTCAAGCCGCCGCCTCTGATTTACTAACTGGAATTATTATTATTCTGGTATAGCTCTGTTTTGAGTGTGTGTAGTAAATCGACTGAGACAAACATGCAGTACACTTAAAATGATTAAATCGAAGTTAAATTTGTAAATTTACAAATAACAAAATTTAATAATCACTTAAGATCTAACAGTTTCAAATTAATTGAATAGTTTAAAAAAAAGGTTCATCATTGATTGATAGTAGGTTCTATCAAGAAAGTTCACTTTGGCAGCTTATATATTCCACTTAGCTGCCAGTGGTTGTTTCTGCTCCCTCTGGTTTGGTTCTTTTTACACTGCTCACGTTCCTCGCTGGTCAAGGTTGTAGGGTGCAGCTCGTTCACAGGAGTGTCAGGGAGAGTCTACAAAGTTGGTCCCTCGTTTTAAAGCGTAGGCCACTGTTCACTTCTTGTTGCAGAGATAGTACCCTTCGACTGGTGCCACCACCAACAACTATGGTAAAAGAATAGAAACGAAACGCTTTCCTGAGTATTGCGTTTCCCGACACATACATGTGTCCCCTTTCATATTCAACCATCCCATTTACTCAGAATTTACCCTCGATGAGAATTAACTTTAATCCCTCGAGAGAAAACTTTCATTACATTTAAATTGAATAGCTTTTATAGTTACTTTACATTTAAATGAAAGGGTCAAAAGTACAGATAGAATACGTTTACATTTACCTTTCCACTGATCGAAAAGTGTTCACAATATAAATTGAATATGTTTTCATTTATGTTTACTTACTTACTTACTTACTTACTTAGTCTTTCCCCTTCTACCGTGAGGTGTAGAGGTCATTTATGTTTACACTTATTTGAAAAGTTTGAAACTTTTATTAACTTTAAAGTGAACATGTTTACATTGACATTTATACTGGTTTGAAACTGTAAGTATTATACTTAGAATGTACACCATTTCTTTCATCTTTCCTTCCCTGCTCCATATGGACCATGATACTATTTATGCTTTTAGTTCTCTGTAAGAAACAAGCAATAAAGCAGTCACCAGCCCGTGCAGTGGTTCATTAAATCATCATTCTATGCACTGAGGTTGCCAACCTCAAATGACTGGGACATCCACTAGCGAATTTCACATATTAATATTCACATGGTAATATTTACATTTTAGTTCACATGTTAGTAATGAAAATATAGAATGTAAAACGACAACTTACGCCGATCCTGGCTCACAGACGTTTTGCCGAGATGAATGAAGTTAAAGCTCTAGCCGATGCCTTTTACACGTGTACTTGGGGTCATTAATTTTAACTTTAATTCCCTCTCTGACTCCGTGTGTTTAGTTTCCTCAGATATTCCGGATTTCCTCATTTAAAATGATAGAGATTTCCTGGGCTGTTTTGTACGTCCTGATAAATACTCCAATAAAAGGTCCGGTCTGATAAAATGGAATTCTGAATTCCAGGCTTGACTCTGGCAATGTCTGGTTGTGTCGTCTTGGCAAGCGATCTTCACAGTAAATTTGACTGAATGAAGCGTCATGTTATTTTTACTGTCCTTCCCCGCTCTGTTTGTTGTGAAGCTTAGAAAAAGCTGCAATAATTTCAAACATATTGGTTGAGGTGGGCGATTTCAAAATATTCCTGACATGGAAAATTTTTTAACTTAATATAGAGGTCACGTCTTCCGTATATGGTATGAAAACATCAGATCCATGACAGGCGAACTCACCAACGCATCTGTAAACTCATACGACAATGTGTTTCGGATGGAACAATTCATTACTATCTAAAGTAGTCTTGTCATAACAAGTCGGACAGGAAGCGCTTATGTCATACGTGTATGTCCAAAATATATTGCACAGACGAGCAATCTTGTTATCTCTCGCTTAAGCACACAACTCTACACGAAATCTAAGCAGACACATATGGGTTTACCTGCGCTTAATCACAGCAAAGCTGTGCCGCACCTAGCAAATGTGAGGTATACCGCAACAAGCAGTGTCAAATGTTTTGACAATATCAAATATCTGCTGCCTAGCAGAGAACGAAAAGGATGCGACTCTGAAATAATCGCACTAAAATCAGTACAAAAATGTAACTGATTACTGCCGTAGTGAAAGAGAGATCGGAAAGAGGTCGCCCCAAAATCCATCATGTGACAGTGCAGATACTAGTTTATCAAGGTCAGGCTTTATGAATACGTGAGAATTAACATGTGGTGTCGTTGTGGGGTTATCTAACTTTTGCGCAATACAGTATGACATCATGACAGCCTGAGGTAACTGAATGACAATAACAGAGTTTGCAAGCAGGGTCGTGGAGTCGGAATTGGGGGTCGGTAGTTATGAGCTTAACTGGGGGGAAGAAGAGATCAAAGATACTCTGGAGAAATCTGGACCATTTTCATCAAACACCTGTATCTTAGCAAATGCGCGTTGCGTACTAAAAGTTTAATGCATATTTAATTAAGGAATGTAGCTTTCAACATGAACACTGAGGGCAAAGTAGCAACGTGTTCCATTTTGCTGAAAAGACGAAAAGTTTGGATCATCTAATTTTAGAAATAAGGTCATTCTGTAGCATGTCCAAATAAGCCTCCCATTTACAAAAGTTTTCTCTCTCTTTCTCTCGCTCTCTCTCTCTCTCTCTATCTCTCTTTCTCTCTCTAATTTTAAACTCTTTGAAAAAAAGTTCGTTCATTTGTTCGTTCGTTCTCTCTCTCTCTCTCTCTCTCTCTCTCTCTCTCTCTCTCTCTCTCTCTCTCTCTCTCTCTCTCTCTCTCTCTCTCTCTCGCTCGATCACTCTCACACTAAAAAAAGACTTATTATGAATGATGTTCTTAGAGTACGAATTTGAGAAACTTCAAAATCGTGTTATGCTGTGTATCTAATAAGATAGTGGATGTGTTGAAATTGAACATTTCTACAATTAAATATCTTTAATCCAGAATCAACACCCTTTCTGTTGCATTTTATCGATTATTAAATATTATATAGAAGTTATCAAAGTCACTAATATGGAACTCATGACAAGATCACTAATGTGGAACTGATGACAAGATCACTAATGTGGAACTGATGACAAGATCACTAATGTGGAACTGATGACAAAATCACCAATGTAGAACTGATGACAAGATCACTAATGTGGAACTGATGACAAGATCACTAATGGGGAAGTGATGACAAGATCACTAATGTGGAACTGATGACAAGATCACTAATGTGGAACTGATGACAAGATCACTAATGTGGAACTGATGACAAGATCACCAATGTAGAACTCATGACAAGATCACTAATGTGGAACTGATGACAAGATCACTAATGTGGAACTGATGACAAGATCACTAATGTGGAACTGATGACAAGATCATTAATGTGGAACTGATGACAAGATCACTAATGTGGAACTGATGAGAAGATCACTAACGTGGAACTGATGAGAAGAACCAGACAAGTGCTAGGGAACAAGAGATTAGAAGAAGACGATAGAGATGGATTGGACACACACTGAGGAAACATTACAAGAAAGTCCTTGTTTTTGGAACTCCCAGGGCAAGAGAAGTAGAGAGAGATAAACAAACACATGGAGAAGACAACTGGAGAAGGACATGTACTGGAGGAAGAAGAGGTGGAAAGACTTTGAGCCGATGGCACGTGACAGGAAGACTTGGCATACGTTTGTTGAAGGCCTTTGCTCCTTAGGGAACTAAACTGTGATGAGGATGATGATGATGATGATGATGATGATGACATACGAAGAACAGAAAGTAGACGCAAAATGATGAAAAGTAACATATTTAAAAATAGACAACGAAATTGAACTTACTCAGTGAAGGGCTGATCATCTATGACCCACTTATAACTACCACTTTTGCATCAACAGAAATCATCACTAAAAAAAGAAAAAAAAATATTATTGTTATAGCGTTCTCAAGGTCGAACATTTCAAAGTGATTCATGCTCACACAGTCAGCAAAACACTCGTGACATTCGTTAGCTCAGGTCATTAGCAAATGCACGCCACAACTTCTTGTCCCTTGCCATCCGTTTAAGCCCTTTAAATATCTTCTTTTTTTCATTTCCTTCTCTATTTCCTTTCTCCTCGTGTGTTTTTGTCTTCATCTATCTTTCCAAACCTGGTGATCTCAGAAGAAGAACTACCTTGTGATGTTATAAACTAGTTTTTCTCAGTATGTGTTCCATCCAAAGCGAGCATCTTCTTCTCACTGTTTGTTCCACTAGTATCTGTCTGGTTCTTGACGTAAATTCGACATTCTATTCAACGAAGCATCCATTCATGAAAGTGTGTATCATTCTGGTCATTATGTTTGTTGTTCCCCACATTTCAGAGTCATACAGTAGGACATCTGAGTTGAAGACTCACATCACAATTTATTATACAAAACAGTGAATATCATTATATATACGACTTTTGACTTGTCCAATCCCCTACGTTACTTACTTACTTAGTCGTCCCTCTTCTACCGTGAGGTGTAGAGGTTTGGAAGAGAGAGCGCCGTACTACCCTATCGGCTGTTTTCCTCCTGGAGTGATTCCATTCTAGTCCTTGGACCTTTAGAGATTGTCTAATGTTGTTCTCCCAGCGGGACAGAAGACGCAAAAGTGAGGAATGTAGTAAGCGACCCATAGCTTGACTGCTTGCGTCAGGGTCAGCGAACCAGAGCTGACCAAGACCCTACTCCACCTCCAAGTGGTGGTCTTGGAACCCGGCTGCATCACTGCAGTCTGGCTGAGAGAGTAGAGATCGAAGAGGGGAAGACTAACCCGGTCCCAAAAATACCATGCAGAAAACGTATGTGTCGGTCCGAAAGGCCCAGATATCGCAGCTTTGCTGTAAACGGCGACACTACGTAACAAACGTTCTTTTTAGGACGAACGCAGAAGAAGTAGAAGAAGTTCTCACAGCGGACTCTGGGTTGTCCTGGAGGTCTGGATCCCTGGCTCTTAGCCTCCCATACGTGCCGTGGCAGCCGATTTTCTCCCATTCTGCAGACATGGCCAAACCATTTTAGTTGGGACTGTTCTACTTGGGTCTGCAGGGGTTGGGTTTTTAGGCCTTGATGCATCGTCTGGTTGTGGACCATGTCTCTTCTTGTTACTTCAGCCAGATACATCATTTCTGACGTTTGCATCTGACGTTTGTGGGTTGTAGTCATTGCCCATGACTCGCATCCATACGTCAAGGCCGAGACATAGGTAGAGTGGTATACAGCCATCTTCGTTTTCTTACCAACCTCTCTTTTGAATTCCTCGATTTGTGCCCTGAAAAAGTCTCCCAGCTGCGGTTCTTCAGGTTGCCAAATTTTCGTTGATGCCACCCTTCTGGTCTATGACAGTTCCAAGGTATTTATAGTGGTTGACCTGCTCCAGGACCTGTTCTGCCAGCTTAATCTGATGCCTTCTTTCCTCTCGTGATATCACCATGGTTTTTGTTTTGGAATTGTTTTGGTTTTGGAACTGCTGATGACCCTCCCTCTTTTCTCCAGCTCTTTCTATAGCAATCAGGGCAACATCATCAGCAAATGCCAGCTCTGAAATAAAAACCTGTCTCATCTTCCAGTACCCCACTTAATATTTTCTTGTGTGACGAAATCAGTCGTGCCCTTATTATAACTCTCGTCCCCAGCGGCAGTATCACTTCATTTCTTCTATTATTTCTGCATATTTATTGCCCTTACATTCTTTTTGCTGTGACCGAACCCAGACTTGTTTACGTTTCACCAGGTTAATTGTAACAATAGCAGGTTGATTACACCGGTCAGCGGTAATACGTTTATTACATGAGTCTCCTAGCCACCTTTGATTGAGAGTCAATCTCTTTTGACACAATACGACCCGGCAAGGGATGAAAAAGAAAGCCAGATTTGCCGTCTAAGAGATCCGGCTGCGGGATGGGCGAAAATACGGGTGATAATAAGATAATGGCTTCCACCAGCATACCCCTGTGTAATTATTACAGATAACACTAGTCAACAAATTTTCAAAAGTTTTTTGTACCAGAAATTAAATGTACCATTTCTTATTGATTTTGACATGCTGATTTCAAATATCATAATGAAATTCACCGATTGGCTCTGGTTTTTTTTTTAAAATGATGAATTTACATTACAGTAATACAAATAATGTATGCTTGTTTACTTCTCTGGGCTAAACAGCTAGTCTTTCTACTTTAGCATTATAAAAATTGTGGTTACATACTCAATTAATTGATATTTTAACATAAAATGATAGAAAAAAAAAAACATTATTTAAAGTTCACATATCATGCTTTAAAAAGGCACATTTGAACCCATTCCGTCATTATTCAGTCGCTGTTCGAGCTCTCTTTGCTTGCTTCTTGTAGTCAATCGATGAGGTGTCTCTTGTCACAGTCCAACAGTAATCAACAAGCATTGAAGGGCTCCAATTGCCTTGATACCTTGTCTCCATAGCAGCAATGTCCTGGTGAAATCGTTCACCATGCTCATCACTGACCGCTCCACAGTTTGACGTAAAGAAATCCAGATGAGAATCCAGAAAATGAATTTTCAAAGACATGTTGCAGCCAAGACTCTTATACTTCTGAAGGAGATTTTCTACAATTTCATTGTAATTATCAGATCTGTTGTTTCCAAGAAAATTGTCCACCACTGACTTAAATGCTAGCCATGCTGCTTTTTCCTTGCCATGCAACACGCAAAGAAACTCGTCATCATGAAGAATTTTTCGAATTTGCGGACCAACAAATACTCCCTCTCTTATTTTAGCTTCACTCAGTCTTGGAAATTTTCTGATGAGGTATTTGAAAGCCTCATCTGTTTTCTCCATTGCCTTGACAAAGTATTTCATGAGACCCAGCTTAATGTGCAAGGGTGGCAACAAAATCTTGCTTGTGTCGACAACTGCTGGGTTCTCAACGTTCATACTGCAGGCTGCAATGACTGCCTGATTGGCCAATGTCTTCTGATGTAATGGTCACTTCGTGCACGGCTATCCCACTCACAGAGAAAGCAACAGTACTTGGTGTATCCACCCTGTAGTCCAAGCAAAAGAGCGACCACTTTTAAGTCACCGCAAAGTGACCAATGATGATGATCGTAGTTTATACACTTCAAAAGCTGCTTAATGTTTTCATAAGTTTCTTTCATATGAACTGCGTGACCAACTGGAATTGACAGTAACACATTACCATTATTCAATAAAACAGCTTTAAGACTTGTCTTGGATGAATCAATGAAAAGCCTCCACTCTTCCGGTATGTAATTGATGTTGAGGGCTGCCATTAAACCAGAAATGTTGTGGCACGCAGAAAGGTCACCCTCTTTGAAAAAGAATGTAATAAGCGGCTTCTGGCGGTTCCTATACACAGAAATTGTAACATCTTCTGCCAGGAGATTCCACTGTTGCAATCTGGAACCCAAAAGCTCCGCCTTGTTCTTCGGTAAATTCAGATCTCTTACAAGATCATTCAGTTCACCTTGGGTTAGTGGATGTAGTTTGCTCAAAATCTGTGTCACTTGAGGTTGATGGTTCAGGACCACCAATGTCCTCTTCATCAGTGGAAGCAGCTGAAAAGGATTCTGGCACTTTGGGAACTGGTAGGTCATCGCCATGTGGTACCGGAAGTATTGCAGAGGGGATGTTTGGATATTCCAGTCTATTTTTTCTTCTTTGATATGCCTTTCCCAATTGGAGGGACCATGCAAAAGTAACAGTTGTTGAGATGATCAGTGGGCTCTCTCCAAATCATTGGGACTGCAAAAGGCATAGCTTGCCTTTTGCCAGTCAACCACAGTTTAAGATGTGCTGCACATGTATTGCAGCATATGTGTGGCACCCAGCTCTTATCTTGATCTCCTATTCTGCAGCCAAAATACAAACTGTACGCCTTCTGGCATTTCTAACTACGATACTTTTGATAAGGACAAATGCACTAACTAATGGCAAAATTTTATCAGAGATAAGGTATTTATTCACAAAGGTGATGTAATCATAGGTAGGACTGCATCATCAACTTCTAGTAACATTTTTATTGGTCATTAGAAAAAATTATGCAATCGCCCACAACAGTTGCGTCATATATATATAAATTTACCGTAATTAAATAAACTAGTAGCATATATCTTGAAAACTAGAGCCAATCAACATTTTTTAATGTCATTTTCGTTTTCAGCACACCAAAATTAGTTAAGATCAGCTATTTTCATTTCTGGTACATTTTGGTTGTATACAGATTATAATCTGTATGTGAAGACAATATTGGAGGAAAGCATCTGTCAGGAATGTGGCGCTGGCTATTGCACGCCACCCGCCATAAACTAAACAAGATTTTGGTGCTGATGAGTGCGGCACAATGATGATTTTGTAGCTATGTGTATAGCGCACATGACGTGAGCAGTTTGGAGGAAAAATGAACAGAGTTTGTGTTGACCCTGAAGGGGCGGCTTGTGTGTTACTACCAGATGGTAGATACTCGAGAAGTGTCGAATGATCAATAGATCGGCAGATAATAATGTGTACATATTTCTAGTCAGGGATGGAAGAGGAACGGATTATGAACATTGCTGAATTTAACTAACTTGTCATGCCTTGTAATAAATGTCCGTGTCATGTGATTAAATGTGGAAAAGTTAACGGAGTTTAACGTTGATCTGTTGCCTGTTGATATGGGTCTTTGGAAGTACAGTTATATAGATGGATTGTGGCGCTAATGAACCCTGAGAACACTTGGTATGTGTCCTAGACACATGAAAGAAAAACGAGTACAATTGCTCAACTGAATAATATAAACTTATAACCCCTGTCACTGTAGTGAAATTGACAGAGATACAACGGTAAAATCCCTCCAAAGATAACATTTAAGGATAAAAACATAATGCGTAGGCTGCGAATAGTACATGATCGCCTAGACCGCGGGTCATCATCCTCCATAATAATTGACTTGCTAGACAGGAGGGGAACGGCGGATCAAAAAAAAAAAAAAAAAATATGACTGGAAAGATTGCGTGAGACTAGAAAGGCTAAGGAGACGCAATTGGGGGGGAAACGGAGAAAAGTCACGTTTCCCAAGTTGACATAAAAAGTAAGCAACTCGACAGAAGGGACCATAGATATGTTACGCCACAGTCATTTATTGGACGCTTTTGCGCGATACCAAGGCCTTGATTTGAATTCAGCGGCTAAACGCAGATGTTAGGAATATTACAAAAATTAAAAAGTACTTTTTTCTTAATATTAATGTTAGGAATATAAAAATTAGCTGGCCGGATGGCCTATTCTGAGCAGTGAACTAATATGTTCTTAATTTTACAGACGGATAGATAATATTGAAGATAATGACAAAAGACAGTGTTGTTCACATCATCGACAGACTGTATTGAATCTAAAAGTGTCGCTAATTGCACAAAAAAACACGACCTCGAGACGCAGGTGTTCAAATCTACTTGGTATGGAGGAGAGGGGATATTGTGGTGGCTGTGTCTAAAAATAACTTTTAACGACAAAATTTTGGAGGGGAGAGAAAGGTTGGTTCAAAAATCAAGTACATTTTGTAGAAACACAAGTAGAGACGGACAGACTAACAGATAACCATCCATACTTGACTGAAGCATGACTGAAATGACTTTATGGTAGGAAATTTGAAATTCAAATAAACCTAGGCAGTGATTGGCCACAGACAATCATATCATTAGCGCTCAGACGCGAAAGTGGGGCCATTCTTCAATAGTTGTTCAGTGATAGACACAGATTTTAAAGTGTGGTGATTTCCATATGAAAGAAAGTGTAAGAAGTTTAGGGACGCCATACTATAGCCAGCAGCTCAGCTGAGTTTTGCTAGCAATTCTGTGTTATTTATTCATAATCTGGTAAGATTGAAATTATTTCCTTATATATATTTTGAATATTGTTTCATGTTCGAGTGATTTGATACTGCCATATCGAAATCTAGCCTTACAAACAAGTAGGGATTTGCTCTAGACCCCCCGCCCAAGTCAGGGTCTAGGGACCAACGGTGTACATAAACTCCAGCAAGAGTTAGGCAAGACAGATCAAGTGTTGAGAATAAACAAACATATTACCTATCCTCTTTTAGGGCAGAAAACTAATAAATATTTTTCAGAATCTATAGTCTTGGAGGATCTATCTGATGTAAACCCACCATGGTAAATGTGCTGTTTGGTCAGAGAGATCTGACCTGTCTGTATGATGTGGTTGTTGTGTCAGTGTTGTGTCCAGACGTGGGTAGAGAATAGATTTTGACACATGGCCCATACTTTGATTGCAGAGCTGTGAGTTTCTGTTGTCAACCAAGCAGTGTCTATTCAGTTGGTGACTTTACTCGAGTGTATCTGTGCAGTACTTGTGACAGAGACCACCATTATTGCCCGCCAGCACGGAGAGGTGGGACCACCAGATTTCAGCACCAGAGCTACAACTACAAGATGAGTGAGCCTCTGGTCTGCTGGACATTCACCAACACCGTTTAGTTACTAATACCCCATAAAAATTCCCACCATTTTCTGGACACTGTGTAGTCAATATAGACAGGTGTGATGAGGCCACCCCAACAGCACAAACATTAACTATCCTCCCAAGTAGATGACTACTAGAACATTTTAATAAAACTAACTAGTATAGTACATATATATATATATGTACACTATTGCATTTATGATATAATATTCCATGCATTTCTTTTCATAATTTCTAAATCCTTTTAAGTTCTGGTCAACCTAAAAAATTGATACAGAACAAAATAAATGTAATATAATTCTATCAAGAAATTTTACACACGTGAGTTAGTTCAATGTATTTTAACATTTATTAATATTATTAGTCTTGTTAAATATATGTGGGTATATCTATAACCTATTACACCACACTACATATCATAACCCTAGACACTTTACGTAGCCACATTCATTAACAAAAAATTAAGTGTGAGGTCGTAGTGGTAGCAAGAAAGGCCTTCTGACAATTCTCAACTACATTTTATCTCAGGAGCCTTCACAGCTGGCCTCATACATTACATTTAGTAATATCACCATCATACAATACCATCAAACACCACTACAGTCACAGAGAGTTATGATCATTAAATTCTCTATATACTCTTCTTTTCTTCACCCGTGTCCTCTATTTTATTATCACTCTTTTATCCTTTTTGTAATTTTTCGCATTCGTTAGTTTGCGACTTAAACATTACTATTTTCCCATTCAAACTTTCGCCGAGTGTCTGTTCTCATTTAGAAACGCACTAGTGATATTATTACGTAGATGCCAGGCTCGGAAGGTTATTGCGTAGTGGACGAAACTGTGAATATTCGCTTTCGCCAGACCTATAGGCGACATTTTCACCTGCCACAACGAGTTGCATCGGCTGAGCGCTCAGGTGAGACGCGATAACCGACATCTCCTCGGCGCAGTTTGAGACATTTGTCTGGAAATCCCAGCTGACAAGGCACTCACTGTTGGCCCTGGTCAGCGTGAGGTGTGAAAACGCACGAGTGTCAGTTCATGGTAGTCTTCTAGTTCATGTAAGGTGTTTAACAATGTGAAGGGGAGATTTTTTCGTTTTGCGAAATAAGTTGGGACCCCTTTGTCCTGGTTTAAGATATTAACCAGAATGTTAAACTTTATTTTCATTCAGTCCTCAAAATTAGCAGTAGACAGGTTGCTCGTGAATAAAATAAGCTGTATAGCGAAGTTTCTCAATTTGTTTCGACACTTTGTGGAACTTCTAGACTTCAATAAATATATCAGCGTATAATTCTAAAGTGTGCGATTACCTGTAGTTCTGTGTTGAGGTATATATATATATATATATATATATATATATATATTATATATATATATATATATATATATATATATATATATATATATATATATATATATATATATATATATATATATATATATATATATATATATATATATATATATATATATATATATATCCCGGCCCTATATATATATATATATATACGAGGGAAGGTCAAAAAGTAAAGCCTCCTATTTTTTATGTATGTAAATACTGCATCGGTGTGCAATTTGTAAATTTAGCAGGATTCCTCAAACACTGTTCTGCATTGTATAGCATTACCAACCTGTTTCAGTAACATGTGGCACCACTGTAACAGTTTAAAAATGGCTGCCAAAAACGTTCGGTTAAAACAACGTTATGTCATGGAATGTTGACAGACAGACATAAAGAAACAAGGAAAACCATAGTCATCAACCTCCTGCACCGTTACGAAACTGAAGGAGAAGAGTTTTTATCGAATATTGTGACAGGTGATGAGACTTGGGTTCATTTTTTTGAACCAGAATCCAAAAGGCAGTCAATGGAATGGCATCACACAACATCGCCGACAAAAAAGACGTTCAAAAGTTCACCATCTGTAGGGAAAGTTATGGCCTCCGTGTTTTGGGATGAGAAGGGTGTGATTCTTCTTGACTTCTTGGAACAGGGAAACACGGTGAATGCAGACCGTTACATTGAAACTTTGAAGAAGCTTAGAGGTCGTTTTCGGCGACTTTACCCATTAAAAGATCAGAAAACTGCACTACTGTTGCACGATAATGTCATGCCACACACCGCTAAACGCACCATTGATGCGATTGCAGAATTTGGCTGGACATTATTACCACATCTTCCTTACAGTCCCGATCTTGCACCTTCTGACTTCCATCTGTTTGGACCACTGAAAGAAGATCTTCGCGGACATCACTTTGAGGACACCGAGACCCTTAAACGCGCCGTACGCCAGTGGTTTAGGAAAAAGGACACACATTTTTACCGTGCGGGGATACATGCCCTTGTAAGAAGATGGAAAAAAACTGTAAAAAATAACGGAGACTACATTAAGAAATAAATTTTTGAAGTTCAGACTTGGGGCTACATTTCAATGTGAATTTTATCTGTTTTCTTGCCTATTGAACGAAATTAAAAATTACGAGGCATTACTTTTTGACCGTCCCTCGTATATATATATACGTGTGTGTATGTGTGTGTGTGTATCTAGATTTTGTGAGTGATTAAGTGATAATCGCTTATTTCATAATTCACTAGTTAGATTTCGTGCAGAGTGCTTAATTTATATAGTCTGTATTATTTTATAGTGACGAGTTACAGTGGAAAACTGAAATTATAATTTCTAGCTTAAACTTTGTCGGCTATTTATGGAATTTAATTTTACTGCTAGATAATCAGACGAGATTAATTTTTCTAAACTAACTTATAAATGCTAGATGCCTCATGAGTGTTGACGGAATACGTAGGTATCCCTAATTCATATTGATTGATTTTATATATATAACTTATTTCACGGGAAGTTTAAACGTCAAGTCAAGCTTTGTGCTTGCAGTTCAAAACGTAAGTTATATTGAGTACATAATATGTAAAATATTTCATACGTGTTTTTCTTTATTCAGTGAATACTGGGGTAACCCAAATTTTGCCGTCGTTTAGTACAGAGACATACCTGTGAGAAACATAAACATTTTATATCTTTAACCACGTGGTTTTTTTCAAATACCACCTGTCTGACAGTGCGTGTGCCTTCAGAGATAGACAGAATACCAATCCCACTAACAGGTTTTTTTTAAAGAATAAATGTTTATACTGGGCCTTTGAGGTAGATCATATTCTCCTCGAACTCTATGTTGAGGCTACTTTGTGGCGAGAATAATTACAGAAATCTAAAACATTAACTTTCCGACATTGTTGACAAAGTGTGTGGTGAACTAGATTATCTGTTGAGAGAAGTTGTCCACCGGTCATCTCCCTAATTAAGGGAAACCTCGTGTTCTGACACTGTGTGCCCGTTTAAGCCTAATTCTTACCTCGTGAGTCAAGTGACACTAACTTTAGTCTGAAATAACTATCGCATGAAGCAGACGCTCCCCGGATCCATTTTGATGAAACCAACAAACAAATCTGCAGAGCTGGGATCCGCTTCATTAAACGACAGAAACAGATAAAAAGTGTGTGAGTGTCCCGAAGTTTGCGCCAGACGGCGAACAACAGCACGAGTTTAGGTAAGGTTGTGTGAGTCAGGGCCCTGATGAAAGAACCGAGTGAAAGTAGACTGAAGGATGTTCTTTGTTAAGTCACCCACGTTGTAACTTCCTTTATGCAAGTTATTGCTAACAATATTTTCCCTTAGAATAAAGCAGAGTATCAAGTCTGTCCATACCTTAAAAGGGGGAAACCATAGACTCAATCATATGTATCTGTAACTCTTTGGGGTTATCACTTTCTTCTAACGGGACTGTGAGCTATATATATCCTGGGGAAGGACCATACAAATGGGTCTATCACTATTGTAGCATTCCTCGATTTTTATGACTATGTGTACATGTTTTTGATGCATTTTATATGTTGTGATGTAAGTTTACTATGATAATTAAACTATACCTACATTTATTTCAGTGTGGTGGTCAGTTCGTTCCCATAATATCTATATAATCCTTGTTATAGTTTTCCCACGTCTGTGTGTCTAACTGTCGTCACTTGTATGTGCGGGCACGTGAGTGGATAGAGATATATTAATATATACATAATTTTTTATAGACTGTCTGACTCCTCTGGATCTGTTGTAGAAGATAGGCGGAAAGAGAGAGAGATCATCGATTTCCGGGACAGCCTCTATAAATTTCTACTATCTCACTCGTGGAAATCTATTTCTATTTACTACCTCTCACTGTGACTATCACTTATTCTAATCTATTCAGAAGGGACCAACCCAAGTCTTAATTTTCCTATCAAAAATCTACGACAACCCCACAGATATGGGGGCTGCGTCCTTTGATTATGAAGTAATCGTTTGAAGGGGTATACAAGGCTGTACTGTGGAAACTGCTCAAGAAAACGAATGTTTGAAATCACAAGAAATCACAGTTTTGTTGCGAGGTCATGCCAAGACCTTGGACTGTTTTTGAAGACATTAATGCCAAACAACATATATTCGATTGAAGTCGCTGATCATGCATTTGACTGACTGGACATATCTTAAGATTATCGGCACAATATGTTGCGGTCACAGGTTATTATGATGAATCTTGTCGCCTCGAGCCATTCCACGTTGAATCGTTATAATGAACCGCTACATCATGGTCAACTTAACGGACTTTTTACATCCTGAAGAAGGGAGCCGCGCTAGCGTAGTGGTTACAACACCGCTCTGGCGACCGGGTGATTCAGGATCAAACCCGGGCGACGGCATTTGAGGATTTTTCGTCGACCGGGAATTGGACTGGATTAACTCGAGACCTGGCGAGGACATTTGAAGGAGTGTTGTCGACCAGGGATTGGCGGCTCCTGAGCCGACCCAGCTGCAATGGGTACCTCCGAAATCGGAGAGTATTTGCCTGAATGGCGAGGGACACCTGTCTCTGTACAAGTAAAAAGGGATACTCACGTAAAATCAATGTCAGGTTAGACATAGTAATAACCTGAGATTTCGCCTCGAGTATTAGCGGGCGTACGCAAAAAAAAAAAAAAAAAAAAAAAAAAAACATCCTGAAGTAAACTTAACAGTGGACATTTATTATACGAATAACAACTATAGTAATACGAATCGTGAGGATAGTGACGGTATCCAGAACATTCTTTCAAGTCTGACAAGTCTTTCAATCCTGATGTCCGAGAAATCATGTCGTTTGTCTGCAATGGTCAAGAAGGATGATTTAATCTTTTACGTACGTCATCAAACAGATTTGCTAACCACTTCGATTTCGTAATCAGGAACGTGGAACGTCTTGAACAGGACGCTCATACGTGTTTTGGAACTCGACTTTACATTCTGTCGTTGACCCTGGTGTATTGCATAGATTCAAGGCTACAGTGCGATGTGGAATGCTCTTGTCTACAGCGAGGATTGGCGGTCGTGGATTTTTTATTCAGATAAGTGAATATATGTTGTGTAATGTCATGGTCTCCACTCCTAACAATGTCAGGCACATCTTGTTTTTGTGTATCTTTAATGTTTTATGTTTCTTGCGGGCGACACTCAATTATATCCTTGGATGAATTTATTTGTCGTCATTCTATAGATTTTAATTGTATTGATCTCTTTCAGGGATTCAGCATTCGGTGCTGTCGTATTTCCGCTCTGACTGAGATTAATATTTTCTTATTTGTTTAGCTGTGCTGTCAAGTAACATACTGTCGTGTATTTCTTATTTAGTTCAGTATGATTATGTTTGTACCCGTAGGTCTCCTCTGACTTTCTTTTTATAATGTACAGCAGTTCTGTGTGATTGTATCTCGTCCTGTACTGTTCATTGGCAGTGGAAACAGTTGTTTAGTATATTGCATAATTTTATGAATTTTTACACTGTTGTTTTTTTTTCTTTCCTTATTTGTTTCCGGCCTTGTCTTTTAGACTTTTGTCTAATGTGATATTATGGCATGCTTTTAATTAGGTATTAATGGCAATATTTATTATTTGCAGGTGATTATATAAGATTTTATCTGCTGAAATATTTATATGTAAGATTATTACGGATACATTAGGAGATTGGTTGATAAGTATCATATACTTCATAGGAAAGTATATCACACAAAACGAAGAAATACTGTAAATACAGTGGGTTTTGAAAAAGTTTAAATTACCTTACGACTAAGTATAGTATGGAGCCGCGGTAGCATAGTGGTTAGTGCACTGGCTTCCTAGCGCAAGTGGTCTATGGTTCGATCCCCAGATGAGGCGGAAAATTTTTAGGCCACAAAACGGCTCCTGGGTCGACCCAGCCCCAAATGGGTACCAGAGCTACTCTGGGAAGGTTAAGGCGGCCGGCGTGATGCCGACCACATCACCCCTCGTGTGCCGACGGTCAAGATAATATGGGCCTATCACCATATTCCCAATATGCCTCAATGGGCGTGTAACGGGTTCCTTTACCCTTTTTTTTTTTTTTTTTTTTTAAGTCTAGTCATTTAGCAACAATTGTGAGCGATATTTTGCATCTCTATCCCATTACTTTTGACTTTATAATGGCTGACTTTGTAAAAGTGAAAGCAGGATTTATACAAAATGGGAAGAACTGTGGTTTCTCGGGTGATGATTTGATATCTTATGTAGATAAAGGAATTGCAGAATACAAAGTAAGAGAAGAAAGAGAGAGAGAAAAAAAAAGAGAAAGAGAAGAAAAAAGAGAATGAGAAGAAAAAGAGAGAGAAGAAAAAAGAGAAAGAGAAGAAAAAGAGAGAGAAGAAAAAGGAGAAAGATAAGAAAGAGAGCGAGAAGACAAAAGAGAAGAAAGAGATAGAGAAGAGAGGGAACATGAGAGAATAGAGAGAATTCGTTTAGCAGAAATTACTGCAGAACAAGCGAAATTTGAAAGAGAAAAAACTTTTGAGTTTAAAAAATTGCGTTTACAATCTTCTTGTTCTAGGGAATCTTCTGGTACAGGATCGTCGAAGATCATTAATTTAAAATTACCAAATTTTTCTTCATTACATGACGATATAGGATTCTTTCTTTTGAGATTTGAATCAAGAGTTACGGCTTTAAATTTACCGAAGGCCTCATGGCCTGAATATTTTGTCGGGTTACTTACTGGTGAAAGTTTACAAACTTTTTTTAACATTGCCGATGACAAAAGAAATGACTATGAATCCATAAAATCAGTATGTATTTCTTCGCAAATATTTTTTGGACGAGGAAGGATATCGTCTAAAATTTAAATCGATGGGTCCTGTGGAAGGTAAGGATGTCGAAGACTTTGTGTCTTCAGTGAAGATGTGTCTAAACAGATGGATCGAACTGTCTAATATTACTAAATCTCTCGAAGGGTTGTGTGATCTCGTCTTAAGAGACAAAATTTTATCTTCTGTAAATACTAAAATTTTCTCATTCCTTCAAGAAAGGAAGCCCTCAAATATAGGAGAAATGGAAAAATTAGCTCAACAATTTTCGGTCGCATACCCAAACTTGCCTTTAAGCAAGACGAGGGTCATGGAAACTTTGCCTGCGTGTGCTGGCACTCATGGTAGATCACGCACGCGTAGCATGGACCGGTGGTATAGGGACAATTATCAAAACTCCTACAGAGGTAGATATAATTTCCATCATAATCGCTCGCCCTCACGTGGTGAAGAGAGGTGAAACTTTAACCACCATAATAAAAATGCATGGCACAGAAATAATCAATATGCATATAATGGGAACACTAACAAACATCATTTCTCGGCACCTTCGCGTAATGATTTTTCTCGCACTGACAGTAAGAGGTACTCTCGTTCTGACCGTCCAGTGGATCGGAAAGAACCACATTTTTCTAGAAGTCAAAGTAGAGCAGGATCACAAGCTCATGCTTGTCAGATTAAGGTTGAAAAAGTTAAAACTGACAATAATGATAATAACACTCACGCCAATGCATGTAATGTTGATCTGGAAAATAGTAGTGTTACCGTACTATTTACGGTCACCACAAATGTGAAGGTGGGATTTACGTTATGGTTTTGTAGGAACGTAGTAATACCTTTACTGTGTACTGTTGTAGTCAGTCCGACCTGGGCCAAGCAGCTTTGTTATGCGTGAATAGCTCACCAGGCGTTGAGGTGCTAACAGGGTGTCATGTTGACGTCCGAACATCAGACATCTCTTGTATATGAGGTACTCGAAGTTTTTGTGGTTGACAAGTGATGTGGGTGTGTAGAGACACGAATGCGTTTAGGCTCTTGGATATGTAAACAATGCACCCACTCACTCACATGCAGTAGTCAGTAATTGTAGAAACTGCTGGAACTTTCAACCATTTATTTACGTGACACAGTGACATCAACAGTTACAGTCAAATGGACGAAAATCAAGGACATCATATATATTGGAAATGACTGGCAAAACATCTGGCATATAAAGCTTAAACCACTCATCTATAAGGACATTATATACAATGGTCTGTCCTTTAATAACTGTTCATATGTGGTAATGAATAAGAATATCGAACATCATCAGTTTTGTATAACTCGTAGGTATGATGTTAATAACGCTGGCTTGACAACATATTCTTTTCCTACCGTAGCTCAGGGCCCCTGACTGAACGCGTCAGGTAGTCCTTAACAAATATAGTTGCTTAATATAGAAGTCTGTGAACTTGTAACTAAAGCAAGACTTCACCTGGCTTCACCTTCCAGGCACTACTTCTTATGCTCAAAGTTATAGGCCGTAATGACGGGCCTTATAATGGTTGATAAACTACTGTGCTTTTTTCATAGGCATGTATTATCTTCAACGCTGAAACGTACCGCCATCCTGCGGGTTTCATAACAATATATGTTCATTGTGCTTCTGTCTTCAACGAATAGATCTAATTGGCTACGTTAAGCACACAAAATGGACTCTGGATCACAAGAACTGTGAGCGCTACTCACAGGTTCATACTTAATGTTCTGCAAGCTTTGCATAATAATTAAGTTATTTTACCTTGGACAGAATTCCGAGAAATACACAAATAACACCTGTCGTCATTCCAGACGAACAGAATAACTCTGGGGAGAATCACGGATCACAAGACTATTTTTCCCCCAGATAATGCAGAGAAGAAAACAATGGACATCTTCGTCCGGCAGGAAACCAGCTCATCATTACAGACGGAAGTCTGCTAGGTTCGCGCTAACAGCTAGCGCATGCGTAGACAGAACAGATTTGAGAACAGTTAACTATCCCGTCTTAAGAAACAATAAACACAGGGAAGGTAACCCCTAATCAACCTGTGTCAGGAAGTTAACATAGAGTTCTGTACCTTCGACCATCAAAAATATTAAATAGATTTACATCTTCTGGGACCGACAAAAATGACGGCAACAGACTACCACCCCCTCCAGATAAAAAAAATGAAACCTTTTTTTTAAATACATCAATGAGCGAGATGCAACAAGCTCATAACGCATGAATGATGCACCTATGAAAGGATCAATAAATATAACGACATAATGTCAGACCCAATCAACGCACAATAGCGCGTCTAGTAAAAACAAAAGTTCACTCACAAAATAAGAGAAATATTTTCTCGAAGTAAAATATATCCGGGAGGTACCATCAAATAAACATCTGGCGATGCTAACAAAAATCACATACATATTTAAAAAAAATTGCAATGTTATAGTGATGCGAATGATAACATATCTTGCACAGTCATACAAACATATAAATCTATAAAAGTATCATGTTATATAATGACTATCATCTAATGGATGGACATAATCAAAATTTGTAAAGTTATTCTATATACATAACAATTCAAGTGTATACTCTAACAACTATAAGATGGTATCCACCAAGTATAAATCAATTCTGTATGACGTAGATCATGTAAGCAGCATCGTCATGATTCACAAAGCACTCCGTACCTGGTACTAGTTTGCGCTGAGAACAATATAAATAATACAATTAGCAACATGCTATAATGTACTATAATTACAAATACATGTTGTATGTGGCTGCATTAATTTTTTTGACCTTTATATTATGTCAACTCAACCTTCTTCATTACACTAAAGATGGTAATAGAGAAAGAAAACAATTAATTTACCACTCTAAGTTGACAACAAATGTGTTAATATATATATATATGTATAGTGAAGAGACATATGTCTAGCAGTGTATCAGGAAAAACTAGGACACAAGACTTAAGTGGACTCATGTGGGCATCTAGACAGTATGTCTGCCATCACATTATCCAGACCACGGATAGCTCGCACCGTGAAATGAAAAGGTTGAAGAGCAATAGCATATCGAGTAGATCTCGAGCTCTTCAAATTCTTACACTGAATAGCTGTAAGAGCTTTTTGGTCTGTTTCCACAATGAAATGCGCACCAAGAAGGAATCTTTGTAATTTAAGGATTGACCAAACCATAGCCAACAACTCACGGTCTAAAACCGAGTAATTCCTTTCTGCCGCATTCAGTTTCCTAGAAATATACATTACAGGATGCAGAGTTCCTGAATACTCTTGCATTAGTGCCGCTCCGATCCCTGTGGATGAGGCGTCACTACGAAGAACAAAAGTCTTATCAGCAATAGGTAGTCTTAAGATAGGTGGGGATGAGAACAAATTCTTAATCTGATCCAATGAAGCTTGACATTCTTGAGACCAGCGCACCATGTTAGGAGACCCTTTCTTCAATAGGGTTGAGAGTGGTGCCATGATAGAGGATAGATTCTTAATGAATCTTCCGTAGAATTGTATTAATCCCAAAAGACTACGTACTTGTTTCTTTGTTTTAGGCACAGAGATATTTAATATCTTAGAAATGTTTTGGTCCTCTGTCTTCAATAGACCATGACCAACTCGATGACCCAGGAAAGAAATTTCGCTAAACCCAACAAAGGTTTTAGAGGGTTTTGCAGTCAAATTATGCTCGCGTAGAGTTGACAGTAATTCATTTAACCCCAAATAGTGATCTTCCCAAGTATTACTGAAAAGACAGATGTCATCTAAGTATGCAATGACATCTGAACGATATGAGAGAATTCGACGCATCATGCGTACGAAAGTAGCCGGGGCGTTCATAAGCCCGAAAGGCATAAAATTCCACTGAAACAAACCCCTAGGTGTTGAGAAAGCAGTGAAAGGTTTGGCGTGTTCAGTTAACGGAACTTGCCAATAGCCTTTTGATAAGTCAAGCTTAGTAAAGAATCGAGAGTTAGAAAGTCTAATAAGTAGATCTTCTAATAAAGGCATAGGTTCAGCATCGAACTTCGTAACTTGGTTTAATTTGCGATAATCTACGCAAAGGCGTATGTTATTGTCTTTCTTTCGAACAATAACCATGGACGAAGAGTATGCTGAGGTGGATGGTTCAATTATCTTCAATTGTATCATTTCATCCAATTCTTTCTCGACTTGTGCTTGAAAATGAATAGGAATAGGATATGGTCTTACTCTGATCGGAGTATGATCAGTAAGTATAATGTCATGCTCAATGACATGTGTGTGTCCAGGAATGTCGGTAAGGACATCCTGAAATACTTGTAGCGTAGAAGATATTTGTCGCTGTTCTTCAAAAGACAAATTAGAAGAAACAGTAACGTTTCTCCATGATTCCGTAGAAGTAAGTGGAATCATAGGAAGAGGTAGGTTAACATCCGAAAAAGTAGTTTCCTCATCCTGTATAACTGACAGGGATGAGATATGACCTTGTTGGACTGGAGAATCGTCCGTCGCCTGAAAAATAGGCTGCAAATAGTCTGGTCGCTCATGATATTCCGTAAGCATATTTATATGGAAGGTTTTATGCCTTCCATCAATATCGACAACATAGTCGACATCGGAAATCTTCGAGACTATTGTATATGGACCTTTCCATGTAATAAGCAGTCTGTTCTCCCTAGAAGGAAGTAAAACAAACGCTTTGTCTCCAGGACAAAGTTGACGTAGGCGTCTCTTCTTATTAGCAAATAGCCTTGCCTTTTCCTTAGCAAATTCGGATGATGAAGTTGCTAGCTTGCATGCTTCAATGATTTTTTTTTCTGAGAGCAATGACATACTCATATGAAGATTGTGTGTCATTGTCGATATTATCAGCAGTTATAAGATCATGCAGCAAAGACATAGGACCGCGCGGTCGCGCGCCAAAGACAAGTTCAAAAGGAGAAAATCCTGTATGTTCGTTGGGGACCTCCCTATAGGCAAAGAGAGCCGCGGGTAGGACCCTGTCCCAATCCTGAGGATGATCCTCAGTTATCTTCCCCAGTAAGTTCTTGAGTGTTCTATTGAGACGCTCAACTAACCCATTAGACATTGGGTGATAAATACTACTCAGAGATCTTTTAATGTGCAGAGTAGACATTACCTGCGACATTGTCTCTGATATCAATTGTGTGCCATGGTCTGACAATATTTCCCCAGGAAAACCTAAACGAGAAAATATAAGCCAAAGAGCGTCTGCGATATCAGCAGTGGAAATGCTCTTAAGAGGAATAGCCTCTGGCCAACGCGTGCACATATCAACGCACGTAAGGATAAATTGATGTCCCCTGGCCGATTTAGTCTTAAAAGGGCCAATGATATCTATGGCCATTTTCTGAAACGGCCGGATAGGAATGTCTGCTGCCTGAATAGGCGCAGCATGCCGTGGACCTCTAGACTTTACCTCTTGACATATTTTGCAAGACCGGCAATAAATTCGTATGTCTTTATTGACAAATGGCCAAAAGAAAGATCCCAGAACTCTCGACTTAGTTCGGGAAAAACCCATGTGTCCAGCACACTGAGAATCGTGTGCATGTTGAAGAATTAAAGCTCTCATACTTTTGGGCACGAGAATTTGAGAATGCATAGTCGCGTCTGAGTGTTGTACCATACGCACTAGTATACCATTCTTCATAGTGATATATGATTTGCGATTTGTATTCTGATTCGGATCACCGTTTTTAGCGAGAAGAAAGAATTTCTTTAAAGAAGGGTCTTTTTCTTGTAGTTTCACAAACGAGTCATGCGAAATCTCCAAGTGATCATCTTGGCTAACTACTTCATTAACTTCAGTAGATGAAGTTTGAGGAATAAGAGCTTGTGCTCTTGTTACCACTGCATTGGCTGTTTGCATATTCTGTTCTTCCCAGGCAGCAATTTGTTGCGGGGTGCATTCCTTAACCCCGTGAATACGCCCGATTATAAGATCCGCAATAGGGTTAGGTAGAAGACACGCTTGGACATCTCCCGTAAAGAAAGGAGTAGCAATGTGAATAATAGCGGTCGAGTACTTTTCAACTGTGCCACCAAATGTTGCACATTTAACTTTTTTCCCTGTGGCACAGCGAGGATCTATAAGCGATTGCTTAACCCCAATAGTAGTGCACCCAGAATCAAATAGCACTGAGACTGGGTTACTATCCACGAGACCTCTATGCAAGATAAGCGATCCTCTCCCGTCATGCGCAATTGCAGCAGGGAGAGCGGGCAGAGGGTGACCACAACTTAAAGTAGTTACCGTGGTTGGTTCAAATAATGTTGAGCATTGGGTGCATTTAGATGCTCTCCCAAAGTCAAAAGCTGCACAAGTGACAGCATTAGAATTTTTATTCTCGTTCACCTGATTATTGACACCATGAGACTCTTGTTGTACCGAGTTTCCCTGGTGATGTGATCTCTTTTTCTTGTATTGAGATCTCTACTCTGAAATTACGATCTTGATTATTATTCCCTCTGAAATTATCATAGTTTGATCTACCTTGACCACCGCTCTGGTTCGAATCCCAGTTTCCATAATCACTATTGTCATTACCCCAATGATCATAGTGTTTACCTGTTTGGTTACGATGCCCCCGCGAAGGATAGCCTTGAAAGTGTCTATAGTGACTACCTCTCCGCAAATTTCCATAATTATAGGACCCGAAATAACGAGGACTATCAGATCGCCTCCAGTTCTTTGAAGAAGACCCATTATGTGATGGGTTACCCTGATTCTGATCATAATTACGATTGCTCTTCTTATTGAAGTTGTGTTGAGCACCTTGGAATTTATTCATAAAGTTAGGGCCATATGGTGCTGCAGAAGCAACCGGCAATTCTTCTTTCACCCTAGCATTGCTAACAGTAGCATGGGGATGTGCAGTTACATACTGGCAACAGTATTCTTCCATGTCTTTTATGTCTTTAGGTTTACGCTCATGAATAAAAGCAAGGAAAGACTCATTGACCGATGACATAACTTTATCTCGAAGTAATAAGTCCATAAGGGCTTCATATGTTTTTTTCTGTTTTAGACAGCTCAATCCAACGTGTGAATGTAAGACGAATCTTAGTAATAAAGTCAGAGAACTCTACTCCAGTTTCTGGTAGCATTGTCTTAAAACGAAGACGATAATCTTCTTCTTTTAATTGATATCTCTTAAGTAATGTTGCCCTGACAACATCATAATTAGTTCTAACAGTTTCCTCTACTGCCATTACAGTACTCAATGGTTCACCTGAAAGTAACCCCATCAGTTGTTCGACATATTGTTCCTTATCTACCTTATGCGCTACGCATGTTAATTGGAATCTATCCAGGTAGAAGGTTATGTCGTCCTTTAGAGGGTTGAAAGGAGGTAATTTAACCTTGTAAGTATTCTCCTTTATCTTACCCGAAGTTGATTGAGGAGCACTCATATTCATCACCTTTAATTTCTCCAACTCCAAAGCTAATAGTTTTTCCTCATGTTCCATTTGTGCTTTCCTTTCCTCAGCAGCAGCTTGAAGTTTTCTCTCCTCAGCAGCAGCTTGAAATTTTCTCTCCTCAGCAGCAGCTTCAGCTTGAAGTTTTCTCTCTTCAGCAGCAGCTTGAAGTTTTCTCTCTTCTGCAGCAGCTTGAAGTTTTCTCTCTTCAGCAGCAGCTTCTCTTTCTAATCTTTTATTTTCAGCTTACGCAGCAGCTTGAAATTTTCTCTCTTCAGCTTCTCTTTGTTGCTGTATTCTTCTATCTTCAGCTTCTCTGTCCAACTGCATTTGCATCCTTTTCTCTTCAGCCTTCTGTCCCTTGGCATATTGAGCAAGTGCAAACTCTTCCAATTTGTCACCAGTTTTGCCAAGGGATTTCCCTTGCTCAATAAAGACATCTAATGTAGACATACTGTCAATAATTTCAGATTACACCTGAAAAATTGAACAAATTACCTTATCCCAACCTCAATGGGAGACAAGTCTGTAATGCTAGACTTGTATACTCACTTCACTTTATTCTATCACAATCTCCGTGGGAGACAAGTTTTTCAATCAAAAACTTGTACAATCACCTTGTTTCTTTATAATAATATGATCATAAATAACCACTATCTGAAAAGTGCATCATATCAACAATAATAGTCCATGACCAAGTATATATATAGACTGTGTATGATGAACAAGTAAACGATAACAATACAAAGACAAGAATGTATAACAACCGAAAACGTTCGCAGAAGTCAAATGATAAATAAAGCTTAACTAAATCTAATGTTGTAAAAAATTACAATGATAACTGCGAAAAATCAAAACAGATCACAACACTGTTATAAACGAAAAGGGTGTATACAAATAAATGAAAGGAAGGAGAGGCGGACAGATACAAACAAAACAAATCGAAAATCAAAGAATGGAAAAAATAACGAAAACGACACTAACACATCTCGTCACAGCTAAGAAAAAAAAATGAAAAGTAGCAACACGCGTCGCTCGGAAATTCCTGCTGTGGGAAATATGCGCCGTCCCTACAGAAGACGCTCTCGATAGAACCTCTGTCACGTGGTATCTTCTAATGGAGTCACCTGCCCAACCAGCCCGCGAGACACACACTAACACAACAAGTAAACAAAGAACATGTAAACAAAGAATGCATTAATAAAGTGTGTTGCAAGAAGGCTCAGTTATTCACAATATAACGGTACAAAGTTTCCGAAAAAACAAACCGCCACATATCTTAGATATAATCCTGGCCTTAGTCAACATTGTTGTCTGCCAATCTACAGCAATGCGAGGAAGCTCCACCGTTGAAAATTACAGTGATGAGACTTGTCCACAACAACTGAACTTGTATGTAAACACAAGTCGTGATCGTTTACAATGTAGGTCATCGACGAGTTTCAAACTGTTGAAGGTGTGTTGCTGTTATGTGCTGAACAGTATAAATAATCTTGTCCAGTTTCCAATGTGTAGTTCATCATCAATGTGTGTTATCATTAAATAATGTCCTCAATCAGTCCAATGGACAGCTTTTGACCCACTGATCTGGACTACCACAAATGTTACCGTACTATTTACGTTATGGTTTTGTAGGAACGTAGTAATACCTTTACTGTGTACTGTATTAGTCAGTCCGACCTGGGCCAAGCAGCTTTGTTATGCGTGAATAGCTCACCAGGCGTTGAGGTGCTAACAGGGTGTCATGTTGACCTCCGAACATCAGACATCTCTTGTATATGAGGTACTCGAAGTTTGTGTGGTTGACAAGTAATGTGGGTGTGTAGAGACACGAATGCGTTTAGGCTCTTGGATATGTAAACAATGCACCCACTCCCTCACATGCAGTAGTCAGTAATTGTAGAAACTGCTGGAACTTTCAACCATTTATTTACGTGACACAGTGACATCAACAGTTACAGTCAAATGGACGAGAATCAAGGACATCATATATATTGGAAATGACTGGCAAAACATCTGGCATATAAAGCTTAAACCACTTATCTATAAGGATGTTATCGACAATGGTCTGTCCTTTAATAACTGTTCATATGTGGTAATGAATAGGAATATCTGGGAGCCGCGCTAGCGTAGTGGTTACAACACCGCTCTGGCGACCGGGTGATTCAGGATCAAACCCGGGCGACGGCATTTGAGGATTTTTCGTCGACCGAGATTTGGACTGGATTAACTCGAGACCTGGCGAGGCCATTTGAAGGAGTGTCGTCGACCAGGGATTGGCGGCTCCTGAGCCAACCCAGCTCTAATGGGTACCTCCGAAATCGGCGAGTATCTGTCTGAATGGCGAGGGACACCTGTCTCTGTACAAGAAAAGGGATACTCACGTAAAATCAATGTCAGGTTAGACAATAATAACCTGAGATTTCGCCTCGAGTATTAGCGGGCGTACAAAAAAAAAGGAATATCGAACATCATCAGTTTTGTATAACTCGTAGGTATGAGGTTAATAACGCTGGCTTGACAACATATTCTTTTCCTACCGTAGCTCAGGGCCCCTGACTGAACGCGTCAGATAGTCCTTAACAAATATAGTTGCTTAATATAGAAGTCTGTAAACTTGTAACTAAGTCAAGACTTCACCTGGCTTCACCTTCCAGGCACTACTTCTTATGCTCAAAGTTATAGGCCGTAATGACGGGCCTTATAATGGTTGATAAACTACTGTGCTTTTTTTCATAGGCATGTATTATCTTCCACGCTGAAACGTACCGCCATCCTGCGGGTTTCATAACAATATATGTTCATTGTGCTTCTGTCAAGTACTTCAACGAATAGACCTAATTGGCTACGTTAAGCATACAAAATGGACTCTGGATCACAAGAACTGTGAGCGCTACTCACAGGTTCATACTCAATGTTCTGCAAGCTTTGCATAATAATTAAGTTATTTTACCTTGGACAGAATTCCGAGAAATACACAAATAACACCTGTCGTCATTCCAGACGAACAGAATAACTCTGGGGAGAATCACGGATCACAAGACTATCTTTCCCCCAGATAATGCAGAGAAGAAAACAATGGACATCTTCGTCCGGCAGGAAACCAGCTCATCATTACAGACGGAAGTCTGCTCGGTTCGCGCTAAAAGCTAGCGCATGCGTAGACAGAACAGATTTGAGAACAGTTAACTATCCCGTCTTAAGAAACAATAAACACAGGGAAGGTAACCCCTAATCAACCTGTGTCAGGGAGTTAACATAGAGTTCTGTACCTTCGACCATCAAAAAAATTAAATAGATTTACATCTTCTTGCACTTTGAGAAACAAATGACTTAAATTCTTCTCTACACACTCAACACATTACAACTTGTCATTACATTGACAAAAATATATTTATTACTCAACAACAACAGGATTCTTCTTTGGGACATTTATTCCCATTAGCTAATGCTCGAACTATTAAGCATTCTAAAAATTCAAGACATTGGTTTCAATTTCAAGATAATATTATGATACGATGTTTTGATAATTATTCTTTCATTCTCAAACAAGTTTTAGTCCCTACATCATTTCGCGCACTAGTGTTAACAAATGCGCATGACGTACCATTTGCTGGGCATATGGGAATTTCCCGTACGGCTTATAGATTACTAACACACTTTTATTGGCCGGGTGTCAATAAAGACATTTCAACTTATTGTAAATCTTGCACTGAATGTCAAAGTGTTGCACGGAAGAGTGCGCATCAATCAGCACCTTTGTAGGTCATGGATATCGCTGTACGTCCTTTTTTCAAATTGGCTATTGATATCATAGGACTACTATCTGTAAGGTCTACCAGAGGTTTTCAATACATACTAACATGTATTGACCTTTGCACGAGATGGCCAGAAGCCATTCCTTTGAAGAATATTACCACAGTGGCTGTAACAGATGCGTTGCTGTCTATATTTTCCAGCACCGGATTTCCAGAAGAAATCCTCTCTGATCATGGAGCTCAGTTCGTGTCAGGTATGATATCAGATGTTTTCAACACACTTCGTATCCGTCACTCATTTAGTGCTAGATTTCACTCTAATTCTAACGGGGTTGTGGAACGTTGGAATGGGACATTAAAACAATTGTTGAGGAAGGTGACTACATCATATCCTCAGGAATGGGATCGTTTCATTCCTGCTGTACTGTTTGCATACAGAGAGGTTCCTAATCATACAGGCTTTTCCCCTTTTCAGTTAATATTTGGGGCTAACCCAAGAGGGCCAATGTCTCTCTTACATGATTTATTAATAGAATCTAAGGCGAATAATAATAATGGGAAATCCAGTTATCAATACGTTACAGACTGACGTCAACATCTTGTTGATGCATGTCACGTGGCAACTGAAGCATCTGAGCTGGCAAAATATAAGACCAGATCTCGCTTTAATCGGGATAGACGACTAATTTCTTTCGCAATCAATGACGATGTTCTCTTGCCACTCAAAGTAGATCACTTGCTAGTGACATGGCAAGGTCCATTTAAAGTAGTTGAAAAGAGAACCGACGTGGACTACGTCATTGAGATAAGGGGTAAACGAAAAACATTCCACGTCAACATGCTCCTACCATACATCACTCGTCTTCCTCAGTTACAATTCATTTGTGATGCTATCGTGAACCATCCTACCCATCACGCATCTATTGCTTTGGTTGATGAGGTACAAACCAGCTTTGCTGATGTACCTTCCACGTTCCCCGTACCACCTATCAAGTCTTCGGAGACATGGAGTGATGTTATAATCTGTACGGAGTTACCAGCAGGTCATAGAGATCAGATTCGGTCTTTGTTGGTATCCTTTCAAGATGTTCTGTCTGATCTTCCTGGACGTACCAACATTATCACTCATGAAATCAAATTGTCAGATTACACTCCGATTTCACTACGACCATACGCGGTTCCTCTACATGTTAGAGATCAGGTTGAAAGTGAGATGGATGGTATGTTAAAACTGGGTATTATTTCACCGTCTGATTCCTCTTTCTGTTTTCCTATGGTGGCGGTACGAAAGACAGATAAGTCAATTCGTATTTGTATTGACTTTCGTCGCCTTAACAAGGTGACAATATCCGATTCAGAACCAATGCCTTTGCTGGAGGATATGTTACCACGCCTATCATTCGCCACTTTCTTCAGCAAGTTTGACCTGTCTAAAGGTTACTGGCAGATCCCTCTCGCTGAGGTATCAAAACCTTTGACTGCCTTTGCCACTTCTCGGGTATTGTTTCAGTACAATGTCATGTGTTTTGGTTTACGGAATGCTCCAGCGACATTTGTACGCATGATGCGTCGCGTTTTATGTAACCGCACAGATCTCATTTCGTATATGGACGATATTTGCATTTTTCATGATACTTGGGAAGAGCATGTCGCTGGGATACAGTCTTTGCTCTAAACTCTCAGAATACATAACCTTTCAGCTCGACCTTCCAAAGTCGAAATCGGGTTTAGTGAGATTTCATTTCTGGGTCATAAGATTGGCCGACATATAATACAACCTGATGAGTCTATACTAAAAAGGGTACTAGATCTTGCCATACCAACTACTAAGAAACAAGTTCGTAGTTTGCTAGGACTCATAAACTTTTACCACAGGTTTATACCACGATTTTACCTTTTAACTTCTGTTCTATCTACTCTGACAAAAAAGGGTATGCCTGACAAAATAATATGGAACAAAGAATGTGACCATGCCTTACAGAACATCAAAATACAATTTTCAAAAAGTCCAATCCTAAGACTACCAGACTTACGACGACCTTTCCTCGTTGTTACAGACGCATCTCTAAAGGGCTTTGGTGGATGTTTGATACAGACCTTTGATGGCGAGTACCATCCTATATTTTACCTTAGCAGAAAACTATCGGAGGCAGAATCCAGATATCCGATTGTGGAAAGGTAACTATTGTCATTGGTATGGACGTTACATAAATTGCAGAAGTTCCTGGTAGGTACGCTTTTTACATTATACACGGACCAAAGATCACTCACATATTTACAGACTTTTAAATCAACCAATGCACGTCTCACCCGATGGTCCTTACAAATGCAAGGCTACGATTTTGACGTTCTCCCGATAGCGGGAAGGGACAATGTCCTGGCTGACACCCTCTCAAGAGTTATGGAATAACTCGAATACAGACGTATTTCATGCTTCCCATAGTTAACGTGTGACAGGGTTGATAAAGCATAGGTTTTATAACAATGGGCACTATAGACAGTTGGATCACTATGCAATTATGGACCATGGTTTTTTTTAACTGTGATGATCACACGTATATGGACAATAGGCAAATAAGTACTTATTTATTCATATTTGTATTACTGATATTACTATTTTCCTAATATCTTGATTGCACTCTATAACATTTAATTTGTGGTGGATAATCATAAGTGGATTAGCAGTGATCTTAAGAATTTGATCTCGCTTCATATGATAATTGCCTGTCTGAAAACTATGTTTTCAGTCGTTCGATGGGGGGTAATGTGGCGCTGACCATTGCACGCCACACGCCATAAACTAAACAAGATTTTGGTGCTGATGAGTGCGGCACAATGATGATTTTGTAGCTATGTGTATAGCGCACATGACGTGAGCAGTTTGGAGGAAAAATGAACAGAGTTTGTGTTTATCCTGAAGGGGCGGCTTGTGTGTTACTACCAGATGGTAGATACTCGAGAAGTGTCGAATGATCAATAGATCGGCAGATAATAATGTGTACATATGTCTAGTCAGGGATGGAAGAGGAACGGATTATGAACATTGCTGAATTTAACTAACTTGTCATGCCTTGTAATAAATGTCCGTGTCATGTGATTAAATGTGGAAAAGTTAACGGAGTTTAACGTTGATCTGTTGCCTGTTGATATGGGTCTTTGGAAGTACAGTTATATAGATGGATTGTGGCCGTAATAAACCCTGAGGACACTTGGTATAATAATCCTAGACACATGAAAGAAAAACGAGTACAATTGCTCAACGGAATAATAGAAACTTATAACCCCACAAGGAATAATTTCACAGGTTTGTAGGTGAGTTTGCATAAAGATGCAAGCGGAAGTATTACATCATTATTAGAAAGAGGTCACGCGATGGAATATAATATTTTAAAACACCCGGAGGTATTATGATTTAAACACCCTTACCCATATAGTGCAAAAGAGATTTGATTGGTGTAAAGTGAGAGCCAAAATGCACAATGGTTGTCAAAGGCGAATTCGTCGAAAGTACAATCTGGGATTTTGAACTGAGAATTAGAAATATAATCTAGCGAAATCTGAGACACAAATCAGACTGCATCGCAACGTCAAATTAGCAACGCCCCGGAGCCATACAAAGGATCGAACTAAGGATTCCAAAATTATAAGTGACAGATGGACGTATTTGGACAACTTTAAAACTTAAAAAGTAAACCCGCATTTTTAAATACGAAAACTGGAGAACTAAGGAATCAGATCACCCGTTATAAGAGGAATTTCCCAGACCAAGTGATCCGAAAGCATCTAACCTAAGTTGATAGTGTCCATTCTAACTATGCTATTAGATTGCGTTCCCAAAAGTCATTTTGGGGTAAGTGTACACATTTATTTTACAAATGGGAATTTGACATGTTTTTCTTGCCAAGTGGTTATATATGATGCTGCTCAACCTACAAAAATAATATATTCATGAACCACTACAGAAAACGCTGGTGTTTGTTTTCTGCTAATTCGCTCAGAAAAGCGAATGCAGCAGCAACCCCAGAGTCCGACTGGAGCAGTGATGAGTGATGATCATCACATGTGCCTCAAGTGTATAGTTTCATTTTATGAGATATATGTAACTTGTTAATTGTAATTCAGGCAAATCATTGCGTTCGCGCTGTCCAAAGACATATTTTCCCTGTTTAATACCCATACGAATTTTGGTGATTTCTAATCATCTTCCCTGAGTTACGCTGTGTATACTCAAAAAAGAATTTAATTATTCAGAGAGACTAACATTGGTGGGTGGACAGCGAAACAATGCGCCTGTTAATATGCAGCCCACAAATGTACTTAGCAGAGGCATTTGTTTGTATTTTTGTCTAAAGTTCGTGCAACGAAGCTATCCGACTGTTTGTAGCACAAAGCTATCAGACTGTTCGTAGGACAAAGCTTTCAGACTGTGAAGTGTCATCATCACAGACTTGACGAAAATTGCGGCTGCAGGACTCACTTATACCAGCTATGTGCTTGTAAAAGGCATCACCAAAAGGACATAAATTGTATTATTTTAAGTTAACTCCTCAAATCCAGACTCAATGAAGACAATTGGATTTACATATAAAATTCACCATCATTTCATCTCTATTTTAACCTGTTAAAAATTATTGATTATTAAATTTGTTATATGTTATTTTCAAACATAACAATCATAGTTGATTCAGTTATTATAAGCATGAAAGCAAACGTATGAGCAAGACTCTTTATATATATACATACATTTAGAGATATATTTACATCTATGGAGCTACTTCTCGTAAGAGGGAATTTCGCTGGATTTACACCAGTTGGGGGCTTGAACGGGCTATAACCATTGCTTAATTCCTCTTTAAAGGCGGCGGACCGATAATAAGTTGACGATTGCCCTGGCAATGCAGCATTGTTCTTGACTTTGGAAATATGTTATGGATATACCCTTGGGACAGAAGCTTCATTACCCTTCTATCTACAACTCTGCCAAGAGTAATCTTGTGCGAAGGTAGACACCTTTGACGACCCATTTTATATACTCTTGCGTTTTTAAAAATAATCATCAGTTAGCAACGAATATTTGCAAAACAGCGGCGAAAAGAACAAAAAGAACTTTGTTTAAAAAAAAAAAAAGCAAAAAAACTATGATATCTTATCTCAAACATATGTAGAAAAAACTGAGAGCTAAAGCAAATAAAGGCAGTAAATATTACTTGTTAAGTATAACCTTGACACAGCTGCATCAACATCTGAGAACTGCATTTTCTCATTAAGTCTGGAAATCTCGCGAGAAAGAGGTGAAGATGAACTCCAACAGCGGGTTTCCGACTGGAAGTAACGCCACGACCGACAGCTCAAGCAGTGAACATTAGTCTCGGGAGTATTTCATACACGCAAGTGATGAAGGCAAAGCGGAGTATCAGAAAACTATGTTTGCCACAGCATTGAGGGTATGCAGGGTTGACACAAAGCTGATGAGACAGAAGTAAAGGAACACGCAAATGATATGAATCCACTTTTAGGACTGTTACCTGTCGTCGACCAGGACTTGGACTGGAATAATTCGAGCCCTGGCGAAGACATTTGAAGAAGCGTCGTCGACCAGGACTTGGACTGGAATAATTCGAGCCCCGGCGAAGACATTTGAAGGAGTGTCGTCGACCAGGGACTGGAATAACCTGAATGACTCCTGGGCCGACTCCAGCTTTAATGGTACCTCCGAAATCGGCGAGTCTCTGCCTGAATGGCGAGATTTCCGGTGTTGTGTCTTGCGGTTCGAACTAATGACCCGTCATCTAAGCATCATTTTTGGTGATGCCTAGATGGCAGGGAGGATAGTGTGATTCGCTTGCATACCGAGGCTGGGTTGTCGCACGGAAGGTCCTGGGTTCAAGTCCTGGGTAAGTCACTCACGTGTGTTGTTTTTCTGTTGTCTAGTGTTCTACTTTTTTATTTCTTACGAGTGCCTGAAAACATACCTTTATGTTTGTCTGATATTTATTTACTGTTTACAGGCCTCGGGTTTCCCTTCCTTATGGGAAAAAGACATACTCACGTAAAATCAGTCTCAGGTTAAACAGAGATTTCGCCTCGAGTAATAAAGTACTGTTACCAAATTCACCACCCACACACACACACACACACACACACACACACACACACACACACACACAAACACACACCCACCCACACACACACACACACACACATCTTTATTTGGATTGTTGCTCCCGACGCTACGAATGACAACAACGCTGTAACTATGTTTACAATTATTGTGCAGACCGGCACTATGTTATGTAATCCTATTCACAATTCTGTGTACACCGTTATTTTTCACAGCTGTAATCTTGTAAAAATGCTATGATTTTTTTTTCTCGTTTAACTTTTGCACGGCGATCTCGGGACAGGTCATCCGTTGCTCTTAAACATTTGATAGTTTAAAATGTTTCACAATACAGGGTCGTGTACAAAATTTCAACTCTTTTTGTCGCATGAAACCTAATGAACCAAGGGCTCAAAGATTTGAAACATCGAAACAAGGTTCATATGAAGTTAAATAAAAATGTTTACAAAGAGCATTGCCCTCAAATGATGATTCTGGGCAAGAGAGAAAGAAAGACATACAGAATTTGGTAAAAACATGAAGTACAGAAGCACTTTCCGATCGAATTCGTTTTTTTTGTTTGTTGGAATCTTCTGCAAACACGAAAAATATAGCTCTAAATACTGACGTTCTTCTGGTTCTTGACATGTTCGCAGCTAAACAGTTCTGCACTGAATGTCTTGCTAAATAAACAGAAAAGGCAACCAGAGCTCAACAATGAGTTCATGGTTCCAGAGCTTGATCGGGAGTTTATTAACGCAGCACTAAGTTCAAATACAGAGTTTCTTGTTTTTCAACTGGCTATGGCTCTATGGACACACGTGAGGAAACAGAACAGAATCCAATGTTAAAGCATTTGGTTAGGTTCGGTTTTTGCCTCCTTGTGGCGATGCGCGCGTTCCTTTTTTTTTTTTTTTCCGCGCATGAGGTTGCATATTTTTCCACGCATGAGGTTGCATTTGCCCCACCCATACCCGGCCCTGGTGTGTTCTCACACTAGGTACCTCATGACATGAAAGTCACTACTGTTTCCCGTGTGTAGACGCATGATCCCAGCCAAAAGCCGGATTCTAGGCATTGGGTTGTACAGCTTTTTTTTTTTTTTTTTTCCTCGCTTGAGGTCGCATATTTTTTCCTCGCATGAGGTCGCATTATCCCCGCCCAAACCCGGCCCTGGTCAAGACCACGTGTCCCAACACAAGAAGACCCAATGACAACATGTGTCACCGTAGTGATCTTCTGTGTTCTCACACAAGAAACCTAATGACACATGAATGTCACTGTACCGGTCCCTGTGTGTAGACACATGATCCCAGCCAAAAGCCTTTTTTTATTTTTTTTCTTTTTTTTCTTTTTTTTTTTTTTTCCCTCGCATGAGGTCGCATTGGTACCCGCCCAAACCCGGCCCTGGTCAAGACCACATGTCCCAACACAAGAAGACCCAATGACAAACTGTGTCACTGTAGTGATCTTCTGTGTTCTCACACAAGAGACCTAATTTTTTTTTTTTTTTTTTATTTTTTTTTTTTTTTTTTCCTCGCTTGAGGTCGCATATTTTTTCCTCGCATGAGGTCGCATTGTCCCCGCCCAAACCCGGCCCTGGTCAAGACCACATGTCCCAACACAAGAAGACCCAATGACAACATGTGTCACCGTAGTGATCTTCTGTGTTCTCACACAGGAGACCTAATGACACATGAATGTCACTGTACCGGTCCCTGTGTCTAGACACATGATCCCAGCCAAAAGCCAGGATACTAGGCATTGGGTTGTACAGCGTAAAATACGCTGTAGTTCGATGCGCGCGTTCCTTTCAACCGATTCCGTTAATTTAAAGAGAATACTTGAATGTAATATTGAGGTTGAGGTCTAAATAAAAATATAAGTTCCAGTGGGAAAATCTGGTTTAGAAAATGTGCGTACTGTTGTAACGCACTTTTAGACCTGAATATATGGGAGATAAGATTAAAAGTTTTTGATTTTAGGACTAAGGGAGGTAAATCCTTGGTGGCGCACTATATAGGAAGTTAGTGTTATTGGCTTGTAGATTGTCAAGATGTTAGTGGTTATGGTTTTAAATTTGCATACGTTATTAAAAGCACTACAAATAGATAAGGAGACAGGGTTTTTGACTTAGTTAGCAAAGGGAGAGAACGTATTATTACGTCCCTTTGAGATTTTTTTGTAAGTCCGGACGAGGGGAACGAAACAAGTTGCACGAGACTTTAGTGAATGAGCGATGTTACTCGTGAAGCTTTGAAGAAAATTGTAATAATAAATCGGTGAAAATAATATAGTCAGTCAGATTTTGAACGCGCTTAGCGTAAGTTGCAGAGAATTGCAAGTATTAAAGTTGTGTAGTGCGAGCGCTATTTGATGGTTCATTCTATCGAACAAGCCACTGAAGGTGGTTGGTGTTGTGGTTACAGTATTAAGTTGTTTGCCGAACCATTCTAGAAGTTAGACACGTTTGTGAATATAAAGTCAAGACATACAATGTTGCCAGTTCAAGATTTCGTTATCAAGTTTCAAGACTACATGTCTAACGGGTATGTGAAGTGAGCGTTAACCTGTATAGTCTAAAGTGCAGCTTTTAGACAGTTACCAACGTGTCAATAGGGAACATAGAAATAGGTGGAAATCTCCGCCCCTGGAGGTTTAGGCCAGTCTTTCCAAGATACGCCATAATAGTACCCACGAACAGAGTGAGAACAACGCAGAGTAGGAAAAGAAATGTCCACTATTGAATACAGCAATAGATATGAAGAGTTTTCAAGGACAGAATAACGGCTATCGACAACAATGGTTCTGCAGCAATGACCAAGCTAAGCAAGTTAGAGATAGCAGTTAGATGCAGATAGACAGCGACGTAGACATAGAATGAAAGGAGGGAGATGAGTCGCAATGCCACAAATATTTGGAAACTGTAAATAAACGTTTTGAATGTTCGTAGTCATTGCTGTCAGTGTGAAGTCACTCGCCGGCTTGAGTCATCACCCATCCGTGTTTGTAGGCTTTTGTTGTGAGCTTAGACAGTAATACCATCTTCATCAACATAACCTGTCTGCTGAAGAGCAGTGATACGAATTTCCACTAAAACTATCAACATAACTATTAGCTCGCACGGCCACACCAACCCCAACCTACTCCAGAGTTCCAGCTTTGTAACTACCCCTACGAAACCGTTGACCACCACCTCTTTGAGTGCCCAGCACTCGATGATGTTAGGAAAATGCTCCTTCCTCCGAGGCCAGATAAGTGGAACACCTTGTGCAGAGATACAAAAACAACTTAAGAAAACATGCAGATATCACTACATTGCATTGGGCTGAAGGGCGAGAGCCCAAGCGCCGATGGACAAACAACAACAACTACTACAACATATCATTACCATTTAAGACTTGTTGCGGAATCCTCAGGTAAAGAGATGTAGAATAGATCAAAAATGTTGAAATAAAGATCCCTAGACAGAAATAAAAATGACAGGGATAAGAAATGAAAAGACATTGAGCTGACGGCACGCCACACCAGGACTTGAAATGTGTTTGTTACAACCATGAACTCACTGCTAGTGTGTAATGATTTCTTCAATTATGATGTGATATAAACGAAGGGCTTCTTTCTATGGGTGAAAGATGTGTGCATTTTCACAAGAAGGCAAATACCTCAACATAATTTTTTTAAACTATCTCATATTGCCTCTCGTCGTTTCTAGGAAAGGAGTTATTGTTCTGTTGTTGTTGTTGTGTGTTGTTTAACCAGGGTTGCTGAGCTTCTCGCTCTTTTGCAGACAATACGAAGTTGAAGAGACCTTGGTATTATCTACACTGTAGGTCTAGGCTTTTTTAGTTGCTTTTCCGCTATTCTGAAATGTGCTGAGTTGAAATCACGAGCCCCAGTTTCTCCAGCTTGGCTTGCATTTAAAGGATCGTCACATCTGGTCCCACGCTAGGAGTAAGAAGGTGTGGCTTACTGTGCATTCCACGCCATCCAAAGGGGCTCTCCAACTATGCAGAGATAAAATAATGTACTCTGGTTCTGGACTCTCCCAAGGAATTATCATGTCCTGAACAGAGCCACTTCTCAGCTTCCCTGGCTATCACTGGGTCCACAGTGAGATCCTTCTGCATGCAGTCAACCAAGTCAAAGCCAAAGACTTATGCCTGGGGCTCAAGTGACTTCTCAAAGCTTAGTGTGCAATTCTGGGTTCTCAACAAGTTTCCCCACAGGGATAATCCCTCGAAGTGTGTGGATGATATCATGAGTCAGTGAGGATGTTATTAGCCTAACAGACATAGGTTCACTTCCACGTTCATATATTGAAGCATTGTACATAACTGGTGGTCATATAAAGATGACTCCAGATATGCCTCCTGTAGCAAGTTTAATTTGCTGAAGAGGTTAAGATGTTATAAAGAACAGAAAGATTGCTATGTATGTGTCAACCGTGTGAGGTCAAGCTATGTAAGACCCTGAGTCTAATAGTTGATGAAAATGATGATGAGTTCTCAGGGTACCTAACGCTATCTCTCTAGATCTCACACGGTGCTGTATTTTATTTCTAGTGTGTGGTGTTTGATGTGGCTAGGTCTAGGGAATGAAATTAAATGATGGTACATCAAAACAACATTTTATAACACACTAACAGTAAAGTAATAAGTCTGTGGTTTAAGTTTGAACATTAATCTTCTCTTTTGTACAATTTTATTTTGCCTGTCCGTCAATTTCTTTTGGACAGGTCTTTGAAAATGAGGAAAATGTATCTTACGACTAATGAGGAACTAAATTGGACTCTTTGTCCAATAATACTAATATATTGTTCCTGCAGGTGAATTCACATACTGTTCTTTAGTATATAGTAGTGTAAGTCATTTATTTGAGGAGCTGTTGTTGTCATTATACCCCGATCTTTATAGTTAATTTTGGGGAAGAACACTTTATTCCGATGAACTGTCAGAGTGCCAAGCTAATGGCACATCACCTTATATTCTTTTATGTAGATTCAAACGCAATACACTGCTCTGCAGAATATGTCAGCTCACAGAAGCTCCTTCTGGCTGTCTGCATATAGTATACATTTTCACTGGAGACTTTCTGTCTTCAAATATATTCATCACGTTTCCTGTCACCGGCTGGTAACAGGAAATAAAACCCTGCAATAAAAACACACCCTGGCCTTTTCACATCTGAGTGATACTTCAATTAACTATTTATGCATGATATGGTGGGTGCTGCGGTGTGGTGAAGTGGGATGTTATAAATATTTATAGGGGACTTAGTGTACTGACTGAGATCAGCTGTGAAGGTATCTATATCTATTAAGAGTAGTGTATTATAGATAACCTTACTTGCTACCACATATCTATATATCTCAGTCAGAATTATTCTGGAATAGTGTGATGACTACGTTATGTGTCTAGGGTATGTGTATGATGAAGTGTAAGTCACAACAACAGACAGATAAACAATTTAATTTAATCCACTACTCTTGACAACACTGTGACACTCACATACATATAACACTCTATGAGAATATCTTAAGGAGTCACTGATAACTTTTCAAATAACAATATGTATTCATTGTTATCATAGAGGTATATGTGTCCTGATTCAAATACAAAGGAACCAGGAATCACAATCAATTTTAATTACAAGTATATGTACAGACTTTATCAATATGAATATTGTAGTGCCATATATTATTAAAAATATCCTATGTGTGTCAGTTGTGTAGTGGTAATATGAAGTAATACTGGTTTTGTTTTGTTCAAGCTCTGTTGGTATTTGTCATCATGACTTCAATAGTTTGTCTTTTGGGACTAGTATTGGAGATGTTCTCAGTTCCTGATATTAAGACAATTAAATTCCCCTCTGAATGTTATTTTTACAAAGTCATTTCAAGATGAGGGGGCATAATGTTGAGCTCAGCTGGCCAAATCAGCTTATCTTGCGTGATGGCGGCAGGAAAGGACTCCTCTGCTCGAATTCTCCCCTGGGCTCTGGAGACACCTCACTGATAGCTAAAAAGACCAAGGAGTATGCTGTCCGACTCTGGATTCAGCAAAGCTCTGACCAGGTGCTGCTCAGTACCATCAAGACCACGGTCCCTGAAAACAAGAAGGATGTACCTTCTACTTCATAACTAATTGATACTCTAGTTCTACACTGAGCACAATACAACACAAACATTGAGTTCAGAGCGTTAGGCCAACTGTCAGCTTCATCTGAAATACTTTATACCAGTATTTACCTCCTTAATGGTTACCACGCCTCTGCACTTCCAGCATTATTTCTTTCTAGTCAATCATCCAGGTGTCAGTGTACTATTTGGCCATTCCATGCCGTTTTACTTCCCTCCGACACCCTCTGTTCAGGCTGGAGCATTATAGGCTTTATCTCCTGTTTGCCACTGAACTACACATATATATACAGGCATAAATTAACAATTTACATTCAATTTTCATTAAAAGATACTGAATGGTTCAAGCTTACCACAATTCATAGAATAAACACAGATACGTTGATTAGCAATGAATTCTGGCACATTTACTGGCACAAATTCCCATCTGCTTATGTTCCAGGCTTTTATTTAACACAAATATGAGCTGGCTTCAACGCACTGTTGCTTTATCAAGATTATTTGCACTAGTGGTCTCGAACTAACGCTCCTAAGTGAGTATATCAGCGAGTCTAGCCAATGAGGCCACGTTTCGACAAGTGTTTTTTATGATTTATAAACCTAACTCTGGGAAGGGTAGTGAATTTATCACTGTCCGTCTGAAAAAAAGTTAGTGCATGTAGTCTTACACGCGTGATAGTAGTAATTGTGTATCGCGCGACGCGTGTTGCATGCGTTCCTGATTTTCAGCCCTCCCTCTCTCTTTATCCTTTAGTCCATCTGTTCGTTCGTTTTGGTAACGCAGTATAATTAATGTTAGGATTAATTTAGGTCATTACGCAGGGTGCCTCTCAATGTTTTTCCAAGAAATACAGCACACGTTTCATTGAAGAAAGCGGGTATAATACAGTAAGCTTTTACTATCAACGTGAAAGCGTTACAATTTGCAGACGAAGCAGAAAACAAGGGGGATTTCGAGTACATTCTCTGTGACAGCACTGTTATTTTTCCATTGCTCTTCTCTTTATTTATTATATGTATTTATTAGGCTTTATATTTACTTGATAATTTATATATGTGGATTAGAATATTCCACGACATCTCCCCTCTTAAAACAGACATTATATGTCAGTCCTTTATTCTATATACACATAGAGAAATTTATTATTATTTCTGGGGTTTACGGTGATTCTCATCACACGGATGGCGGCTTAAAAAATCCGCTCCCAAATTGGTTTTTCCAGATATATACTCAATGCTAAAATTATATGGAGCCAAAAGTAAAGACCATCGGAGTAACCTGGAGTTCTCATGCCTAGCCTGTGCTAGAAACGATAACGGTTTGTGGTCTGTTTGCAACTTAAATGCCTTCCCATATAGATAAATATTGAATTTCTTTATCGCCCATATTACTGCAAGACATTCTTTTTCGCTAGTTGAGTAGTTGATTTCAGCTTTATTCAACTTTCTGCTAGCATATGCCACTGGGCTTAATTCCCCATCCAATGCATCTGATTTCTGTAGTAGAGTTGCACCTAACCCAATATTACTTGCATCCGTCCTTACTATGAATTCTTGACTTAAGTCAGGTAATTTCAAAATGGGTTTACTTGTGAGCTTTTCCTTCAATTCTTGGTAAGTCATTTCACATTGTGGTGTCCATGTAATGCGATCTGGATGTCCTTTACGTGTCAATTCAGTTAACGGTGCACATATGGAATTAAAGTTTTTGATATACTTCTGGTAGAAACCACATAATGAGACAAAGGATCTCACGTCCTTCTTGGTTTGTGGTCTTGGGGCTTTCTGTAGTTTCTCTAAATTCTTTGGGTCAGGGGTCATGTTTCCCTGATAAACTGTGTGTCCCAAAAATTCCAATTCTTTACATCCAACGCAACATTTGGTTGGTCGGGCTGTTAAATTTGCCTCCCTAAGTCGATCAAACAGCATGTTCAGAGAGTCAATGTGTTCCTCAAATGTTTCTGTTGCTATAAGGATATCATCCATAAAATTTGTTATACAGGGATTATTCAGAGGATCCAATAATTTTCTCATCATTCTAGAGAAGACACTAGGCGCATTCTTCAATCCAAATGGCAATCTATTAAACCCATAGTGTCCTTCTGAGGTACTAAAAGCTAGGTATGGTCTAACCTCAGGCTTTACTGGAATCTGATAGTATCCTTTACTCAGATCCACTTTTGAGAAATATTTAGCTTTATTTAGTCTGGCAAACAGCTGATTTGTATCCGGCAATGGATCCACCTGTCCTTCTGTAATAGCATTCAGTCTCCTGTAATCTATACAGAGTCTATGTTCTCCAGAGGGCTTCCTTAAGAGTACAACACCGGAACTATACGAAGATTCACTGTGTGAAATAATTCCTTCCTTCAATAGATAGTCTATCTCTTCCTTCAAAGCTTTCTCCTTAGCAAACGGAATCGAATATGGTTTCATACAGACAGGTGTGGAGTCTATTAGTTTCATATCATATTCCAATAGGTTTGTATGCCCTGGTCGGTCTGTTAACACCTCTGCATGATTATTTAGAACCTGTTGCACTCTCTCTTTCTGAGTTTTCGTTAAATGTGTACTGATTTTCACCTGTGCTGCTGTCTCACAGGGGTGTAATGGATATTCAAATGATGAAAGTGGTTCCTTTTTCATCTCCATGGCGATGGACAAGGTCAACAAGTGTGTCTCTTCCTGATGTTCTCTTTCCAATATTTCTTCAGGAGATTCACATGATAGATTTTTTCTTTCCCCTTCTTATCTATCTTATAATTTGTTCTAGACACCTTCTCTAGAACTGTATATGGACCCTGCCATCCAATCTGTAACTTATTCTGACTTCCGGGCAAAAGAAGCAGTACCTTCTCTCCCACAGCCAAATCTCTGTCTTTCGCCTTCCTGTTATAATAGGCAGCATGTTTCTTCCTGGCTTGTTTCAAATTTTCATTGGCAAGTTTCCAGCCAGTTTTTAACCGAGTGGTCAGCTCATTCACATATTGGTATGAAGATGTAATGTTTTCCTCTGCCTTTTCATCAGTCCAAGTTCTTAACAAAGCTACATATGGACCTTTAATTGTGTGGACCTTTTTGTCCATGCACCGGTATGGTCTCTTCCACTCGAAGCTTTATAGTGATGATTTTTCCTCCCAGAATTATCATTCACAAAACGACCGCTACCAATTTTTCTTTTGGGGCTGTCTCCCCACTTAAAATTCTTGATGAGAGATTTCCTCTCTACATCCTCTTCCTCCAGTTTGTTTAAGTCCGATTGAGGGATTGTCGGCTTATCCTGGGGTAAGACATCTTTTTGCACTCTCCGCATAGTGGCCATTGTAAAACAGTTAAGTGAAGCTTGTCCGTGAAAAGGGGCTTCCCATTCCATTTGGTCCACTTTATCAAATCTATATTTCTTTTTATTATCAGGCCTAATTTTGCTCCGGGGCGTGTCCAGGTCCTGATCCCTGTTCCCACTTGTGGGTGTTCCCTCATGTGCTATGCTACACCTTTCTACAAAATTCTCAATGTCCCATCTTGCTTTAGGCCAATAATAATTGTGAGCCACCTTTTGAATGATGGTACCTATCTTCTCATGGTCCCCATCTGGTTTCACATGTAGGCTCCTTATTAAGTCTGCCCTATATCTTTTAGGAAGTACCAGTTGTCCCTGACCTTTGGATCTAGCTCCAGTCTTCCTATACATCAACTTGTTTTTCATGTAAAAATCTCCCTTGCCTGGAGTTGTATGACAAGTTGACAATTTTCTGAAACAAGGCTTGAGTGTTTTATCCCCAGCCTGTGCCTTCCTCATCTCTTCTGGAGTGGTATCCAACATAATATCCTCCTCCTGTCTTGAGGTCGACCTGACCTGAAGGGTTGCCATATACACAGGTTTCCTTCTGCAACGGTCAGTGTCATGATTGTTCATCTTACAGTTTTTACACCACCTTTTTCCTTGGTTGAAAGATTTTCTTTCATCATATTTCCTTTCATCGAATTGTGGGAATTTATTTTTATTTTCATACCGTGGCCTATCAGACTGGTGCTTACCTTTGTGTTGATCCCTAGGATCAAATTTATTAAAGTTCTGTGGTGCCCTAAAGTTATCCACTTGTTTCTTTTTATTACCTGTTACCTCTGCTTGAGCTGCTTGATACCTTTCAGCAACATTTAGCAACTCATCCAGCCAGAGAAACTTTCTCAGGTCTGGAGCCATGGACTCTCTTAATTGCTCTATAAGGACCATTTCCTTAAGATCTTGGGTTTTCCCCAGAGAAGTCCATTTCTCCAAGTATGTCTCTATTCGTGCAGAGAACTGGTGATAGGTTTCACCTGACAGTAGTTTAGCATTCCTAAATTTTTTCCTATAAAATTCTGCATTCTTTTCATACCTTAACAAAAGAGCCTGCTTTAGCATGTCATAATTTTCCTGATCACCTCTGCTCATTTTTGCAAAAACTTCATAAGCTGCCCCACGAAGTCCCTGAGATAACTTTAAGCTCCACCTTTCTCTCTCTAACCCATACGTGGTAGCTAATAGTTCATACCTATTTATATAGCTCTCAATATCATCGTCTTTCTCAACAAAATGATCTAAATGAAAGTTCATAGCTGAGGTTGAGGCTCCTTGGCTAGCAGTGGCATCAGAGGCAAAGGGACTGGCACCATTTTCAGGAGCATGGCCCTGAAACTCAAACTCCCTTAGTCGTAATTCATGTTCCCTTTGTAATCTTTTCTCCTCCTTTTCTGCTTCCCTCTCTGCAGCTAATCTCTTCTCTTCTCTTTCTGCAGCTAATCTTTTGTCTTCTCTTTCTGCTTCCAATTTCTTAGCCTCAGCCTCAATCTGCAACCTCTTAGTCTCAGCCTCTAACTTTCTTTCGGCCTCTTTTTCTAATCTTCTTTCTTCGCGTTCAATAAATTTGTCACATTCCGTGGTGACATAGGCAACCATAACTTGCCCATCTAATCCTAACTCTTTTGCAGTCTGTACAGCAGCAGATCGAAATTTGGCTAGGTCCGCCATTGTCTATCAGGTAAAGTTATACAATGTCTAACCAACAATTTAATCTCTAAATATATCTAATGGACAACACAGGCACCGTGAGCTCAACCTCATTCAATTCCACCCAAGGATACCTTTTAATTCTTATATTCCCTGAAGTGAATTACCCCCAATATTTTTAATAGGGAAAGATTCAAAATCCCAAGAGCGAGACCCCAATATATGTGGTGAAGTGGGATGTTATAAATATTTATAGGGGACTTAGTGTACTGACTGAGATCAGCTGTGAAGGTATCTATATCTATTAAGAGTAGTGTATTATAGATAACCTTACTTGCTACCACATATCTATATATCTCAGTCAGAATTATTCTGGAATAGTGTGATGACTACGTTATGTGTCTAGGGTATGTGTATGATGAAGTGTAAGTCACAACAACAGACAGATAAACAATTTAATTTAATCCACTACTCTTGACAACACTGTGACACTCACATACATATAACACTCTATGAGAATATCTTAAGGAGTCACTGATAACTTTTCAAATAACAATATGTATTCATTGTTATCATAAAGGTATATGTGTCCTGATTCAAATACAAAGGAACCAGGAATCACAATCAATTTTAATTACAAGTATATGTACAGACTTTATCAATATGAATATTGTAGTGCCATATATTATTAAAAATATCCTATGTGTGTCAGTTGTGTAGTGGTAATATGAAGTAATACTGGTTTTGTTTTGTTCAAGCTCTGTTGGTATTTGTCATCATGACTTCAATAGTTTGTCTTTTGGGACTAGTATTGGAGATGTTCTCAGTTCCTGATATTAAGACAATTAAATTCCCCTCTGAATGTTATTTTTACAAAGTCATTTCAAGATGAGGGGGCATAATGTTGAGCTCAGCTGGCCAAATCAGCTTATCATGCGTGATGGCGGCAGGAAAGGACTCCTCTGCTCGAATTCTCCCCTGGGCTCTGGAGACACCTCACTGATAGCTAAAAAGACCAAGGAGTATGCTGTCCGACTCTGGATTCAGCAAAGCTCTGACCAGGTGCTGCTCAGTACCATCAAGACCACGGTCCCTGAAAACAAGAAGGATGTACCTTCTACTTCATAACTAATTGATACTCTAGTTCTACACTGAGCACAATACAACACAAACATTGAGTTCAGAGCGTTATGCCAACTGTCAGCTTCATCTGAAATACTTTATACCAGTATTTACCTCCTTAATGGTTACCACGCCTCTGCACTTCCAGCATTATTTCTTTCTAGTCAATCATCCAGGTGTCAGTGTACTATTTGGCCATTCCATGCCGTTTTACTTCCCTCCGACACCCTCTGTTCAGGCTGGAGCATTATAGGCTTTATCTCCTGTTTGCCACTGAACTACACATATATATACAGGCATAAATTAACAATTTACATTCAATTTTCATTAAAAGATACTGAATGGTTCAAGCTTACCACAATTCATAGAATAAACACAGATACGTTGATTAGCAATGAATTCTGGCACATTTACTGGCACAAATTCCCATCTGCTTATGTTCCAGGCTTTTATTTAACACAAATATGAGCTGGCTTCAACGCACTGTTGCTTTATCAAGATTATTTGCACTAGTGATCTCGAACTAACGTTCCTAAGTGAGTATATCAGCGAGTCTAGCCAATGAGGCCACGTTTCGACAAGTGTTTGAAAAAATGTTACCTTTTCATGTCTCCCCTAACAACGAAAGATAGTATTTATAGCCCGACCAATCGTGGTTAGTCTTTCATTTGTTGCGCTCCAATCAATTTGGAGTTTACATGGTAGGCTAATTCTGTAACGTAAGATTTTTTTCAAACACGTTATAAAAAAATTTTATGAGCAGAAATGATTTCATGTTGTCAGGCATCCCCACTATTTTATTTTGGTTATAATTTATTAATTCCTGGACTATTTGCGTAACGTTTTACATATTCTTGGTCAGCAAGCCCTAAGGAACCCAAATATCCAAATTTAAAAGAGCTACGTGGCTGCGTTCAAAATATGTATTTTCTACCTCCTGTTTCGAAGATGTGCTGTCTGGGTACTGTTATGTTTTCAACCGTAAACCCATCTAATGTTATCTTTTCTAATAAGAGTTTTTTATGATTTTAAAACCTAACTCTGGGAAGGGTAGTGAATTTATCACTGTCCGTCTGAAAAAAAGTTAGTGCATGTAGTCTTACACGCGTGATAGTAGTAATTGTGTATCGCGCGACGCGTGTTGCATGCGTTCCTGATTTTCAGCCCTCCCTCTCTCTTTATCCTTTAGTCCATCTGTTCGTTCGTTTTGGTAACGCAGTATAATTAATGTTAGGATTAATTTAGGTCATTACGCAGGGTGCCTCTCAATGTTTTTCCAAGAAATACAGCACACGTTTCATTGAAGAAAGCGGGTATAATACAGTAAGCTTTTACTATCAACGTGAAAGCGTTACAATTTGCAGACGAAGCAGAAAACAAGGGGGATTTCGAGTACATTCTCTGTGACAGCACTGTTATTTTTCCATTGCTCTTCTCTTTATTTATTATATGTATTTATTAGGCTTTATATTTACTTGATAATTTATATATGTGGATTAGAATATTCCACCACATGCGGTCGGAAAATTAGCCCAACGGGTTGTTGAGAGCTTGATAGTCAATTGTGGTATCTGGGTTTACAGTTCATCAATTTTAGAGCATCGTGCCTTTGATGTTAAGTACGCGAATGTGGGTTTAAATTTACCTTGAGACCATGATAGTGATAATTAAATTCCCAAATGTTCATAGACTAGATAAGTCATGGCTAGAGTCCAAACAAATAATTTATTATACATTCTGTAGACATCGTACGTTGATCATGAATTACATCACAAATATAAATTAGAATCCTATGTTGAATTGGCTATCTTGCATATCAGTCCTTTGTCTCATACATCTGAATTACTGTAGGCAGAACGACATAACTATATGCACGTGTGGTTGGAAAATCCAACAACCGACAGTGAGATTATGCGTCTGGCACTAGTATAACTAAAACGGACTGTTAATTCATCTCAACAAGGTTTAGTCAATTACTAACCTGTGACTTCATCTTTCTTCATCATAACAGTGGACTGACCCATGTCCATTACAAAACACAATATAACTGTGTGGCATTCCATGCCCGACACTATAAGAATATAAAGACACGTCTTCTCCGTTTGACGGTCATTCGAGAAAGGGTCCCGTCTCTTGGTCACCGTGCGTGACTACCAACGCTGAAACGTCACAGCGTTCACTAGGCTAATAATACTTTTACATTACATTAAACGTTGTAACCCCAAAAATCGCATGCTGCTAACCTCTAGCAGACAATGCCAATTAATCTACCGTAACAATTCCCTGTCCACCGGGGGAAAAAAATCTATTAGATAGATTTTTTTTTTTCAAAAACCTATCTAAATGAATATCAAGAAATTTAACAATATCAAAAAAAATTTAACCAAAATGCGGCATATGGCCTACGACGTTCTGTCTAGAACAAATTTCGTGGTCATGTCGACTAACTAACAGTCATCTAATATATTAATGATCATATTATACATAAATGTTATACATAACGTTTTATATGAACTAAAAGATAATGGCTAATGTTGATATCTAATTAAATAATTAATTAACTTAAAATATGTCGCATTGAAATGTCACGTCAGACTAATCTAAAGAGTTAAAATTAAACTAATTAATTATATTGAGTGTGTAATAAGAATAAAGTTGTTGAACATCTAATGTAAGAAAGATGAAAGGATATGTTAAGGAGAGAAATAAATAAATGAAGAATAAAGTAGAGAAAGAAAGTAATGTATAAATATAAATTAGTTATGTGTGTTGGACATTAATTAAGTTTAGTAATAAGTTGTTAATACCTATCTAAATTAACCAATTTAAACAATAATGTAGTATGTAATGTATCAATATAATTATTAACTATAATAGTTACATACAATAACATTATCTAAAAATCATGTGAGTTCTTATTTTTTTCTTCTTTCATTTTTTTTTTCAAATTTCATTTCATTTTTTTCATATTTATCTCACCTTTCATTTTAATTTCCATTATTTTAACGTACTTAATTAAAATTAATTAAAGTTGGATATGATGATCCATACGTAGGCTTGATCCTTGTGAATTCCGATTAACAAACAAATGTTTAAGTGTTTCAGTTCATAAGTATCGACGTTATTGACAATAGTTCATGTCGCATACTGAGTTAATTTGATAGTGTTTTCTATTATTTTCACTTGATGCACGGAAATGTGTCCAATAGTTTTATCATGAATGGATATCAAGCAAAGTCCTGGCGTAAATACGAACATTGAGTCAATTGATTTCATTCATGTCGTATATAATATGTCTTTAGTAAACAGATACGTGTATTGTAGGCAATAGTTCATGTCTATGTAGAACAGCCATTATAGTGTTATGTCTCTTGAGTAAGTATCTGTGACGTTACTATAGTTCAGGACTCGACATCAGTAGGATTTCGAGACAGAGTATCTGCCAAGACGTTATCTGCTCCTGTGATGTATTCGATTGAGAAGTCAAAAGGTTGAAGGAGAATAGCGAATCTGGTGAGCTTTGGACTTTTATGATTCGCCCGTCGTAGTGATGCTACGGCTTTCTGGTCAGTTTGTACTACGAATGGGGCTCCCAGTAGGAACTTCTCTAATTTCGTTATTGCCCACACCACGGCTAACAGTTCGCGGTCGACAGTGGAGTATTTGATCTCTGGTGGTTTCAGTTTCCGTGAGACGTACAATTTTGGATGGAGGATGTCGTCATGATATTGGAGCAAACATGCGCCAATTCCGTAGTTACTCGCATCTGTGCGGAGAATAAACTTTTTGGAAGTATCAGTTAGTCTCAAAATAGGTGGGTTTGAAAAAATGTTAATAATATTAAGGAATACATTATTACACTCACTAGTCCATGTCACCTTCACTGGCATGTCCTTCTTTAGTAATGAGGACAAGACAGCCGTGATAGATGACAAGTTAGGTACGAATCTACTGTAATATTGGACTAGACCTAACAAGCTTCTAACCTGTTTCTTCGTTTGAGGAACGGAAATGTTTAAAATTTTAGAAACCGTACTGGGTAGTGTTCGGATATATTCTGCTCCAATAATGTGACCCAAAAAAGTTATTTCATGAAACGCTACTTGTAATTTTGTGGGTTTAGCAGTTAAATTGTTCCTTCTTAATGTGTCCAAAACGTTTTCAAGACCCGAAAAATGTTCCTCAAAAGATGAACTAAATAAGCATATGTCGTCTATGTATGTAATAATGTCTGGTCTACCTGAAAAAATGTGTCGCATCATGCGAACAAAGGTAGCTGGAGCGTTAACAAGCCCAAAAGGCATAACATTCCACTGGTATAGACCTTGCGGAGTGGAAAACGCTGTGTAGTATTTAGCTTTTTCGGTTAGTGGTATCTGCCACTAACCTTTAGTTAAGTCTATCTTAGTGAATATAGTTGCGGTCGATAGACGTGGCAGTAAGTCGTCGAGAAGTGGATGTGGTTCGCTATCAACTATCGTTTGTGCATTTAATTTTCTATAGTCGACGCATAGTCTAATGTTATTGTCCTTCTTTCGGACAATAACTAATGGAGAAGAAAATGGGGAATTACTAGATTCAATAATTCCTAAAGATAACATCTGTTCAAGTTCCTTAGTAGTTTTAGTAAGAAAGTGTAGAGGAACAGAATATGGATGTACCCGAATTGGAGTATCATCGTTAAGAGTGATGTCATGACTAATGACTGATGTGCGACCTGGAACGTCGGTCAACACATCTGGATAAGATTGGATGTCCCTTAATGTCCAGGACATAATCAACATCAGAAATCTTATTGATAACCTGGTATGGACCGTTCCACGAGATGAGTAGTTTATTATTGTTATGTGGCAATAACACATAAGCTTGATCTCCTGGAAATAATTGACGTAATCGTCTACTACTGTTTTGGAAAGTTCTAGCTTTCGCTTTAGCAGCCTCAGATGAAGCTGTTGCCATTTTGCAGGCATCAATAATGTTATTCCGGAGATTAATTACATACTCATAGGATGACTGGGTATCCTGAGTCATCTCGGAGTCAATCAATAAGTCTTTTATTAGTCCCATAGGACCTCTTGGTGGAGCGCCAAAGACTAATTGAAACGGAGAGAAGCCAGTTTGTTCATGTGGCACCTCTCGATAAGCGAATAACACAGCTGGGAGTACTCTGTCCCAGTCCTGTGGATGGTTAACTGTAACTTTATGTAACATTTGTTTAAGTGTGCGGTTAAGTCTTTCTACTGCACCATTACTCATTGGGTGATAAATGCTGCTGAGATTTCTATCTATATTCCAAGTCTTCATTACTTCTGTCATAGTCTCAGATATAAATTGAGATCCATGATCTGACAAAAGTTTTCTAGGAAAACCTACTCTAGAGAAGATCAGGTGTAGTGCATCAGCTACATCTGTGGTGGTGGTTGTTTTCAATGGGATGGCTTCTGGCCATCGTGTGCATAAATCGATGCACGTGAGAATAAATCTATGTCCTCTGGCTGATGGTAAAAGTGGGCCAATAATATCAATGGCCATCTTGTCAAAGGGTCTCACAGATATGTCACAAGCCTGAATAGGCGCCGTGTGAAAGGCTCCTCGTGCTTTCACTTCTTGGCATATCGTACAGGAGCGTACGTACTGTGAAATATCTCGTGACACTCCCGGCCAAAAAAAAAGAAGATAATACTCGAGAACGTGTCCGAGTATATCCCATGTGACCTGCGCACTTAGAATCATGTGCGTGTTGAAGTATGTACCGTCTAAAAGCAAAAGGTACCATGACCTGTTGTCTTATCTGAGTTTTATCCATAAAACATCTTAATAAAATGTCATTTTTAATAATAAACCAATGACTATTATTATTGTTCATAGCAAGATTGTCAACTTTGTTGACCAGTGCAAAAAATTTTGTTAGTGACCTGTCTTCCTTCTGTTTTGCAGCAAAGGATACTCGGTCAATAGCAGAATGAACCTCGATACTTTCATGTTTGTCTGTTTCCTTGTTTTCAGTGTCCATAGTCTCTAATTGTTTCGTATGTGCTCTGGTTATTACTGCATTTCCGATGCATAGATTATTTTTTTCCCATTCAATAATCTCTTCTGGTGTGCAATCTTTACTTCCGTGTATGCATCCCACCATAAGGTCGGCAATTGGGTTTCTTAACATGCATGCTTTAACGTTGCCTGTGAAAAAAGGTGTATCAATATGTATAATAGCAGTTGGATAACATTCTATGGTTCCACCAAAGGTCATGCACCTGACATGTTCTCCAGTTGCACAATTTGGATGAACAAGTGACTGACGGATTCCGATCGTTGTCGATCCCGAATCTCTTAAAACTGAGACGACGGATCCATTAACTTTTCCTCTGTTGAAGATCAGCGAGCCTGTTCCATCATTGACTGCTAGACTGACTTCTGGTAGAATGTGTCCGCAGTTCAGAACTGTCTCTTTTGCCTTCTGAAATATAAGATTACATTTTGGGCAACTATTTGCCACGTTATAATTCATTGCAAAACAAGTAGACGAAGACTGTATTTTGTTATTAGTAGGTGAACTCTGAACCCCAGGGGTTGTAGCAGTAGTAACGGCTGCCCCTGTATTATGATTATAATTTGTCGATCTACGAGAATGAGAACGATGACGAGAATAATCAGTTGAATTATCCCGTTGTCCTCTATTGTAACTGTTATCTCGATGTCTCGAGTTATAATTATCGCTGTTGTTCCAATTGTTACCATTATTATAATTATATGAACGATTATAACTTGAGTTACGTGGATTACTGTTGTATCTGGACTGAGGTGAATAATTTCTGTTTTGTGGTCTTCCTCTATTAAAGTTATTGTTAAAGCTATTACGTCCCTTATGAAAATTAATGTCATAGTTTCCCTTGAACCTACCTCTGTCCACACTGTGTGTTCTTGGTTTGTTATTATTATGATATGCCATATTGGAGGCTACAGGAAGAGGTTCTCTTATCAACGAGCCAGAAATGTTAGCATTCGGATGAGCGGTGCAGTAATTTAATGAAATTTTTTCTAACTCATCAATAGTTTCTGGTTTCCGTTCTTGCAAATACGCAAAGAACGGTGGGCTGACAGAAGATAACACTTTATCCCTCAATATCAAATCGACTAACTTGTCGTAAGATTTGTTGACACCTGCCAGTTCAACCCATCTGTTAAAAGTATTGCGTATGTTAGCAATAAATCCTGTAAAGTCTTTATTATTTTCTGGCAACAAACTTTTGAAACGTAATCTACATGCCTCTTCGTTCAAGTGGAACCGACGTAATAACAAAGTCTTAATGGCCTCATAGTCTGTGGCTAATGTCGGATCAATATTTTGTGCTGCACTTGCAGGTTCGCCATCCAGAAATTCCTTGAGTTTAAGTGCCCATGCAGTTTTGTCAAGGTTATTGACCTTACATATATCCTCAAAGCGCGCCAGCCATGATGATAAATCATCAACGTGCAACTTGAACGGTGGTAGCTTAAAGTAATAATTGCCCTTGAGTCGGTTGGATGAAGATCCAGATTGAACATTATCATTTTGGCTTGCTGCAGCACTCTGCGAATGAAGTTTTGCTGTTTCCAATTTAAGCCGTTGCCATTCCATTTCTTGCTGCAGTATGATTTCCTGTCGTTTCAATTTATTCTCTTCTTCAATCCGTAGGATTTCATCTCTTGCCACCTTTCTTTCTTCTTCTTGTCTTAATGCTTCTTTCTTTTCCGCCTCTTTTCTTTCAAGTTCTTCCATCTCTGCCTTAGCAATAGCTTTCTTTTCCGCCTCTTTTCTTTCAAGTTCTTCCATCTCTGCCTTAGCAATAGCTTTCTTTTCCGCCTCTTTTCTTTCAAGTTCTTCCATATCTGCCTTATATTTTGCAATTTGTTGTTCCGCATATTCACGTAGTTCTGGTCCTTTCAAATTAAAGTCTTTCCCATTTTTAATAAAATAGTCTAAGTTAAGCATCTTGACGTTAATTTATTTAAGTATTCAATTACTTATGTCTAGTAATCACCAATAGAATCTATGTAGATATTTGTAATTACTCAACGTATGAATAATTAATACAAGAAATTGCAATATTCCTGTACTGTTATTTATAAGTTCCACAAATCTATAATATTTTTACAAAATATTATATGTACCCACTAATATCTAACATAAATAGTTATGATAGTTAGTTATCTAAGGTGCTGAAATTATATCATGCACTTAATATTAGTATTCAATAATTATGGGTATTATCCCTAAATAATTAGGTTATTTAATCTTAATAGTTATTAAGTTCACAATGTAGTACTGAGAAAGTGTACTAATTAACATTTAATATGTCTTAATATGTTATAAAGTTATAATAATTAATCATTGTATATTATGTCATAATCATGAGCTATAAAGTGCATTGCCCATTTCTTGGACCACCACTGCAAATTGGTGCAAAGTCCCTAATTCCTCCTTAAAACTCATAAAAATTTAATCATATTAATCTACACTCTTATTAATGAATAAATTATAGCATTAATATTAAATTATAAATGGATGAGATGAAGACAAACAATACAATGGGTTAACCAAGGATTACAGAACAGTATTACCATACGACAAAGACATTTTCACAATAAAACTGTATTTATAACTAAGTTGAATAAACCGGAAGTGAGAGATCAAAGAATGAACTGAATAGAAAATTAACCTGCGTACACAAAAATTAGTGACGTATACATGGACTCATTAACGGTTGTACAAAACATTTAAATAAAATTAAAGATAGCCAGATTAGAATAAACAGGATAGATTACGAACATATGACTGTAACTGAATAAAAAATCAAACTGAATACGATAAAATACAACGGTTATTTCACAGAACTAGACACCTAACATATAAGGTGAATTAATGCAGGTCCGAACGAAACAATCACCGGTAATGTCTTCGACGCGTTCTTCGCGAAATGCGATTAATTCACGGCCCTAAGAACAATTAAAATCAGTTCGTGGCATCCAAGGAGCCATAGAATTGATTTCAATCCGCCGCCCATCCATACCCACAAATAAGGGACAACATCAACGAAAAAAACAGATATAACATAGATATATAATAAATAGAGAGGACATGCCTGCACAGCGAAATGGACTTAGTATTGTGCTATATGAAGGACAATTGTCCTAAGTCTAAACTTATCTTTAAAAGGCTCCGCGATGTCAAGTTCATCAACGGACTAGATTAATGCCTAGTACTGTTTGCTCCTGATTGGTTGATAACCGTATTCAATCGTCTGGACTTCTTGATCATGTAAATCTTCATCAAACCTTGAATTCGTTGACGGTTGTACTTTCGAAGCGCGGCATCTACGCATGATGTAGTGACGTCAGATTGGCATTTCGTAGTCATGCGTTCAACGTCGTATTTATGCAAAATCATGTGACTTGTAATCGTAAACAGTTTGTAAATTATGTAAACAAGAAAAAATTTTCCTTTTTTCTTTTCGTTCCCCAGCGATGGCCAACCAATTCTGCTGCGGTCGGAAAATTAGCCCAACGGGTTGTTGAGAGCTTGATAGTCAATTGTGGTATCTGGGTTTACAGTTCATCATTTTTAGAGCATCGTGCCTTTGATGTTAAGTACGCGAATGTGGGTTTAAATTTACCTTGAGACCATGATAGTGATAATTGAATTCCCAAATGTTCATAGACTGGATAAGTCATGGCTAGAGTCCAAACAAACAATTTATTATACATTCTGTAGACATCGTACGTTGATCATGAATTACATCACAAATATAAATTAGAATCCTATGTTGAATTGGCTATCTTGCATATCAGTCCTTTGTCTCATACATCTGAATTACTGTAGGCAGAACGACATAACTATATGCACGCGTGGTTGGAAAATCCAACAACCGACAGTGAGATTATGCGTCTGGCACTAGTATAACTAAAACGGACTGTTAATTCATCTCAACAAGGTTTAGTCAATTACTAACCTGTGACTTCATCTTTCTTCATCATAACAGTGGACTGACCCATGTCCATTACAAAATACAATATAACTGTGTGGCATTCCATGCCCGACACTATAAGAATATAAAGACACGTCTTCTCCGTTTGACGGTCATTCGAGAAAGGGTCCCGTCTCTTGGTCACCGTGCGTGACTACCAACGCTGAAACGTCACAGCGTTCACTAGGCTAATAATACTTTTACATTACATTAAACGTTGTAACCCCAAAAATCGCATGCTGCTAACCTCTAGCAGACAATGCCAATTAATCTACCGTAACAGTGTGGTCAGCCTTGTGTGCATACAAGTGCACCAGCCCCTAATTCATATGACTTCACATCCTACTGTGACCACACCTCAGGTCCATATGGCGGATACGCCACTGTCATTTTACATAGTTGTCTTCAATACAATTAAATGGAGTAAACACATCTCCTTTTGTATGATTTTCTCTTCTTTTCATAAATATAAACGCTCTAGGCATGTTGATGAGTGTTCATGGAACACAGAGGCTTCCTAGTATGTTCTGATCTTATAATAATAATAATAGTCATAACAATATGCAACATTCAAACACAATTCAATTTGAGGACTCAATAATTTTTGCTCCCGGCATGTCCTTCACTTTTCCCAATAGCAGTATCTAGCTTTTTGGCAGTTTTATTAATACATAATAATAAATCACTCTCCTTACCACAATTCAATTAAATATAAACACACAAGCAACGATGACTGGCAGATTTGGCACAAGTTTTTCTCTGCCGCTTGTCCAGACTGTTTGACTTTTAATGTTAAAATCAACACTTCTGTTCTCATCGTCCCTTGGTGAGTAAGAATTTTATTCAATTAGGCAAGAGCCTTGTAAGCTTTCGCTAATAGCATTTGGGCTGGCCAATGAAATCAAGCGACTACCAATTTTGAACTGAATTTGAAAAACCAAACCCCAAATATACTATGTGTTTCTTAGTCTGTTGGTAAGTCTGCCCATGCTATTACACTGCAAAATATGTATCGTTTTGGGCTAACAATTTCTACCTCTCCCTTCCTCCTAGCGTTAACCAATCAAATTGAATCCCTCCCCTTGTGAATCTTTTCAAAAACCGTCTCAAAATGTTACCAATAAAATGAGCAAGAGCGATCGTCTGTCTGTCACACTGTCCGAAAATATATAGTATTTCTACAATATCTTAGTTATTAATTGGGCGATTTTTTATGTTGAAACATATTATTGGCCAGAAGACTAAACCCTATCAGTCTAAATAAGTTTTATGTCAATCTTTATTGCCGTTTGCATTTCTGTATTTTTCTATGCATTTTAGGTTTTCTTTTTCTGAACCACAATATTAATAAAATCTATCTTTTAAGATTCATCTAAGTTATTATAAGGACTATGGAGGATTTGTTATGTGTAATAATATTAATTCTATCACTTTAACCATCCTTTTATTCTGTATAACGAAAGTCATTCTAAGTTTCACTTTCAGTATCGTTCTACCCCACTTTCCCTTCTCTCAATGTGTTTTTGAATCGTAGTTAACTGTCTAGCCTAAGGAAAGTGGCGGGACCAAGTGGTCGTGATGTCTCACGCAATATTATAAAAATTCAAACCTCGGTTACCATGCGACTTGGATACAATACAATGCATTAGTTTATTTTTAGATTCATAAAAGCATTAGTTTTATTCTTCTCTCGCTCTCTCCCCCCCTTTACTATCAATCCAACGAGCGAAACAAGTATTTGCCACACCCAAACTGTTTCATGTTAGTTTCAATTCTCAAGGCGGAGTGACGAAAACGCCGGCAGGTTTTGGGATGGGCTATCATTTTGCTTAGCGCGAACCTTTTTAAAATACAGCTCGACCCGAGGCATCAGTGACGATGACGGGCAATAAACAAGGGCGTTGTAATCGTTTTTACTACTTTTTAATTATTTAATTAATTATTAATGTACTTTTGATCAAGGGTATCACTGATCTCACCACATCTCCATGCACATCGTTTTGAGGTAAGGGGTATATGCATACGAGGCATAAAAGTTGACACAGGACATAAAAGTTGACACATGACATAAAAGTTGACACATGACATAAAAGTTGACACATGACATAAAAGTTGGCACATGACATAAATGTTGACACATGACATAAAAGTTGACACATGACATAAAAGTTGCCACATGACACAAAAGCTGAGAAAAGATATAAAAGAGTATTGATGTGATCTTATTGAATGAGGTATCAACGCTCTCTTCTCGTACGTAACATGTTGTGAGAAGAAGAAAGCTGGGCTACTGGAAAACAGGAAATACTGAAGAAAACAAAATAGCGGACGACAAAGAGAAATTCTCCTGCCTCGTTCGCCCTCAGACTTCAACATTAATGACTCTAATAAGGACAGTATTAAGCTCAAGATCTCTGACATCTCCAAACAGTTTTTTGTGGCGGGAAGTAGGTTGTTACAGCTGTATGCTACTCCGTTCACCCGCTGTATATTGGACAGGACTGCAGCAGATGTTCAGCTATCATGAGGCTGGTGCCGCAGGGGCAGAGATCTGTTGTACCAATCCTGTTCTTGTGGTTTGGTTGGTAACTCAATCTGTTGTGTCCACTGCGTAGCTGGAAAATGATGACCTGGTCTCGCCTACATTAGATGATGATAGACATCATTTTTTATATGGTTTGGATGCTCTTTTTCCTATTTGGGCGTGACAGTGGCGTGTATAACTGTATTGCCATTTCATAAGTTGTCCCAATATCATTTTATTGTAACTCTCCTCCTTTCTACGCAAGTTTCTCTGCCTCCTCATTTCCTGGTTTGCTGCAATTCACTTGTATCCTCAGGATTGTGCACGTGTAGAAGCATTTTACCAGACTTTCAAGTAAGTTTATCAGATAATTCAATCCATTGGCATAGTGGCTCTTCATTGCTGTTATTATCTGTAAAGATTACTGTCTGGGTTTGTTTTTTTTTTTTTGCACACAATAAGAGCCTCCGCTGCCTGACTTATAGCTTCTGCTTCAGCATAGATGTTATTGCAGCATTAGCTAGTGGCGATTGCCATAGAGTGTATTCTATTCTTTAATTTAATAAGGCTGGCAGCCCCTTCCTTCCCCTCACATTTTAAATTGTGTTTTTACTGAACCATCAGTATATGCATGTGTCCAGAGCTCTGCTGGAAATTTGTGGTCAATATACTTAGTTGCTGTACACTTTCTTTGTGTTTCTGTCTGTGCTCCTTTATTTTCAATGCCTGGAATATCAAATTTTTAGCTAAGGAAAGCAGCTTCTTTTCCACGGCAGGATAGTTGTGCTTGTTGGTATTTTCTTTGTGACTGAGCTTGCAAGCATGAAATCTTTGCTAATTTGTTTCTTTTGCTTGAGCCACAAAGTTAGTTCGGTTGATCCTGCCTCTTCCTATTTTGTTCATTTTCGGGCACGTGAGATGTCCTGCGAGTCTCTAAAAATTTTCACCTTGTTTGTAAGACTCTCCTGACGCGTCTGTCTTCCGTTGACTGTAGCCTTGTAATGTTTTCCATATGACTGATTTTCGTGGCTTTTATGTCTGGTGTCATAATACGCGCTGCTTGGTTTTTGCAGTTTGTTTACTTTGTCGAAATGTGGAATCGTGCATGGAAAAAGTCAAGAACAGAAGTTGTACACAGCACTGATAACCGGAGGTTGTGGAGAAACATGATCTCGTATACTCGCTGCTTATCATTTTGTGCCTACAAAAAGTGGATGGCTTCCTTCTAACGTTGGCGTGGTACGAAATGTACGTACGTATCAAAGGATAAATTCGCACCATTGTTTGGAAAAGTCTGCAAACTTTGCGCATTGCACTGTACTTTGAAAGAAAGTTGTCTTGAACCCCCATTAGAATCATCCCAAATGAGGGCAAAAATCTGTTTTATTTGAATTTCACATATATCATTGCAAATTACATCGCCGGAAAGTATAAATATACATCACAATCCTAGATTTATGCGTAGTGGTTGTGAATACGTGAACATTTCTTGTTAAACAGATCTATTCGCAGCCTTCTTCAGTCATATTTGACTATGGTGATGATGCTCCTTTACTTCATAGGCTACTGCTGCTTTTTTTTCTGATGGTTCGTTCTGAACACATTTACATACTTCCCAAGCATAGTAACACCATACGCCCCTGAGGCGATAGCCCTCTGCTGCTTAATTTCCTGAAGTTCCTTTCGACGTTTTCTTCTCTCTTCTGCTTGCTGTGAGACCTTCTTTTTGCCAAATCTGAGGAGGCGCAATAGATAGCATCGACACTTGGTGCGATCGGCAGCTTCATTCTCCCATGTTGCTGGATTTATGTCGAGTGCCTTCGTGTCTCTCTTGCACACATCTTTGAACCTCAGATATTATTGTGCCACACGTCAGATGTCTATAGAAAATAGCCTTCCGAATGCGACCATCTTCCATGCGGCGGACATAGCCAAGACATCGTAATCTGCATTGTGTAAGTATATTTACTATAGGTACGAAATGATCACAATGATTAGTTTTAGGAGTTGGGAAGGAAGCTGAGCAAGAAATACTTTCGGCCAAATAACTATTGACACGTCGGCCGATTTAGTTGCCCTAGACGAAACACCTTTAATAAAGGATTCGGAGAGGAACTATGAAAAGGCCAGTTAGAACTCTTTCTGTGGGTTTTTTTCAGTTTACGTAAGTTGTTGATTTTATTGTTTAAACGTAAAGCCTACATTTTTGTTTCGCAGAGTATTATTTTTGAAAAAAAGTCAAAACAGGATTAGGATTGAGGTTAGCATTACTGAGTAGTTTTCTCTCTCTACATTCTAAGCCTAAGCTAAACCTTAAATCCTGACACTGAACCGGTAACCGTAACTGTGTTTCCGTCGTAGTTTTCATTTAGTAAATAATGCATAGCTAAAAATATTAAAACGCTAACGGCTAATGCTAATCTTAAGCCTAATTGTTGCCCTCTATCCAGCTTCTTTCACAATAAATTACTAACAGTAAATACAAAACGAATTAGGACTTTTGTCTTTTGACTTACGCCCTAATAACTGGTTCGATCCTCTGTTTTGACCGCAAACGGCTCCGGAGTCGACCCAGCCTCGTGAATTGGATACTGGAGCCACTCTGGGAAGGTTAAAGGCTCCTGGCGTGATGCTGACCACATCACCCCTAGTGTGCCGATGGAAAAGAAAATATGAGCCTAACACCATATTCCCAATATGCCTCAATGGGCGTGTAACGGGATCCTTTACCTTTTTACCTAATACCCACGGACCGTATGTCTTGGTTTTACGGAGCGCTTCTGGCCAAACAGAGGTAATAGTTCTATTAAATAAAAAAGAAAAAAACGAAGTGCGGTGGATTTAGATGTTATGACTTGTTGTTGTTATGTATTTATATTGTACTGAATGAGGTCAGCTGTGAAGGTCCCTGAATCTAACAATTATTAAGGTGAGTTTTCAGGGTACCTTTCTGCTACCACCTTATGATCTCATTCAGACTTATTCTTGACTAGTATGTCTGATAGCTACGTCTAATGTCTAGGGTAATGTAAAGTGTGTTGTACTAAAAGGACAACAAATATAACTAAGACTATAGGAAAAGTAATTAACAACACCCAGAGTTAAGTGTTAAATGTGAATTAATCTTTTTACAATTTATTGTTCCAGTATCACAATTTTGTGTATACTGGAATATTGAAATTCAAAATGCTCAATCAAAATATTTACATCAAAATGATTCAATTTATAATTGTATATGTTATTATTCACAAATTTAACTACATGTTTCACTCTGGAACAGTGTCAATTTACTCTTGATCCTATGAATGGGTAAGGTTAGGAAAAACGTTTCTGTTCATCATAATCTGAATAATTTATTAAACACTTGGGAAATGAAAGTATTTGGGTTGATATATTTAGTGCCTGCAGACAATTTCTTAACTTTGTGTCTTCTGGTGGACAGGATGAAGCCTAGTCACATCACCAGCTTCCACTATGTGATAAAGTTAACCGTGATACAACGTTAAACTATCTCCAAAGATAAAAAGTAGGGATAAAAATAATGCGTAAGTTACTCGAGTACATGATCGCCCACGCCGCGGGTCACTACCCGCCATGGAAATTAATTTGCTAGACGTGAAAGCAAAACGTTACCCTTGGAACGGGATGAGAACGGAGATCAAAAGGAAAAATATGACTGAACACGTGCTTGAAACTAGCAAGGCAAAAAAAGACGCAATTGGTGGGGAAAGGAAAAAAATTCACGTCCCCAAGTTGACACAAGGTAAAGAAATCGACAAAAGGGACCTTAGCTATTATACGCCACAGTCATTTCTTGGACGCTTTTGCGATGCTTCGTCCTTTATTTGAATTCAGCGGCAAACGCCTTACAGAAGATGCTAGAACATATTTTAAAAAAAAACAACTAACCTTGAAAAGTAACTTTTTCTTAATAATAATGTTAGGAATATAAAACCTAGCTGGCCGGATGGCCCATCTTGAGCAGAGAAATAATATGCTTTCATTTATACAGACGGATAGATAATAATGAAGATATTGACAAAAGACTGTGTTGTTCATATCAGCGAGCGACTGCATTGAAACAAAAACATGTCACGAATTTTCAAAAAAATTGCAGCCTTGAGACACAAGTGCTAAATCTAGTTAGAATGAAAGAGAGAGGGTGTTAAGGCAAGTTGTGGCTAAAAATAACTTTAAAGGCAAAATTGTGTAGGGGACGGCAGAGTTGGTTCAAAAAACAAGTGTGTTTTTTGTGAAACGCAAGTAGAGACAGACGGACCAACAGACAATAATACATACTTGACTGAGGTATGACTGAATTGACTTTTTGGAAAGGGGTTTGAATTTGAAAAAGAAAAGGCGGTGATTGGCCACAGATAAACATAATATCGGCGCTCAGACGCGCATTTTTGCCATTCATCATAAGTTGTCCAGTGGTAGACAGTAATTATTTAGTGGTGTAATTCCCAGAAGCTAATTGAAATATTTAGAGGGACGCCATACTAAAGCCAGCAGCTCAGCTGAGTTTTGCTAGCATATACTGTGTTCTATATTCATAATTCTGGTAAGACTGGAAGTATTTCTTTGAATATTTTAATATTGTTTAATATTTCGAGTGATTTGATACTGCCATATCATAATCTAGCCCTTACAACAAGTAAGGATTCGCTCTAGACCCCCAGCCCCAGTTCAGGGTCTAGAGACAAACAAAATACATAAAAGCCAGCAAGGATTATGAAGGGCGGATCAAGTGTTGAGATCAGTGAAACATATTCATGCAGTCTGCACGCTAAAATAAAACCTTGGTTCAGAACGGAAATAAATTTAAAGACCAATATCAATATTAGCAAGCTATCCACCCATAACATTTACTCAGATTCGCAAGATTGACGTGCGAAGTCGTTTTTCAGTGTGTGGTGTTTTAAAAAAATTTTAAAATTGAAAATCTCTCAAAATATATTATTAAGAACTTTTTTGTTATCTGTGGTGTGTGTAGGTAATCTATCACAGACATACATGGGCACATATCAGTATACAGTATTCCTCCGTACCCTAGGGTACCGAGGCAATGTGTAATGGCTCGGCGTCTGTCAACTTGCGTACAAGGTGTGGAATGGTTAGGCCAAAAACATCAAAAACACATGCAATATAATCGTAACAAAAAAAACAAATTACAAATATAAACAGTAATTAAATATTAACAAAAAACTTGTAAAAAAGAATTCATGCAGTTACACTCACCTTTCATTAACAAACGCCATAACTACCCGGGCGGTATAGCATTTCGTATCATGAAATTCAAAATGTTTCAACGGGGCCGAACCAAATTTGACTGATATTACCCCCTGAACGTTCAGAACTCCTGTGATAAACCCTCTGTGGAGGGGAAGGAGCGCAAGCAGCTCAAAAGCTTAACAACCTCCCTGACTACGACCGGGTTAGGAAAGAGCTAAGTCCCTCAGGTTCCTTCGTCCGCCCTTATATCCCCCCCCCCCCAGCCCGCGCAGTTTAATGTACATGATGCATGTAGGCCCCGAAGGGCTGATTAAGCCCATCTGTGCCCGCTGCTGTGATTAAGTATATATTATATACAAACACCTTAAAAAAATCAAGCATAACCGCGTAGAGATTTTTAACGTAGGCCACTCATTCATTAGTAATAAAAGGGATAATGCGTGAAGGCCCGGATAAGGTGGTAAAGCCAAGAAGGGCCTTCTGTGAAAATTCACAGCTACATTTATCGCTAAGGGGGGGGGGGGGGGGGGAGTGGGGGGATAAGGGAGTGTGGGACAATAACATAAAATTAATCGACCTTCACAGCTGACCTCACATGCATCACACTGATGACTGAAATCACTAACACTCAATCACCTGTAAACGCATCCAAAACCCCAACACTTAATAATGAGTAACAGCACTATCGGACACTTACCATCCTACCGATTTCATGTAAACTGTGAAAGACCTGCAAGCCGGGCTGATGACACCCATGTGATGCGTGCACCACGCGACGCCTCCTCACAACTAGTAAAATGGGGCAGCCAGCCACAGACGCGCACATCACCGAAGAGCCGATGGGCTCACTTCGAGTCAAGTAGAAGAAAAACCCTGCGATACAGAGAAAACTATTACTAAACACACCAATACACAGGAAAATATTGTGATCAAGTTCCTCAACCGACAGCATGAATACTTAACACCTCCATTGCAAATGATCACCGAACTACTCTAAGTGCAGGTGTCATATACGATGAAATACACACTACCTAAGAGTCAAATAATACAGTACAGTATTATATCCAGTTTTTGCATTTTGATAGCACAACATTACGGTGTCTGAAAATCATCTAGTCGACCATATAAGTGCGCACTCACGCCGGTACACTAGCTATCAATTTAGTTTTAATTTCATTCATTACCTTAAGTATATAGTGGAGATCGAGCTAACTAGTCCTAATCAATGAACCCGAGTTATAGGCTTTTAGCGTCTTATAATTCAGGCAAACTACGAACTAAATTTTACAATGACCAGGACTAGACGTATTTTCACTGCGACCTATATCGTCTATGATCCACTACAAAGGGCAAAACTGAGAAATGATTTGCAAGTCTGGAGAGTTCTCGAGTACTCCATCGTTTGAGTCATCTAAGACAAAGTCCATCTCGGTTATTAGTTGTTCCTAATCTTAAGTTTATAATTCTACTGAATGTCTCAATGACCAAATAATTAATGTGGATCTACTGTGTGTTTAACCCTTGTCCACACACAGTGATTAAATATTTAATCTTATGTTTAATTATCAATAAAAATCAATATAAAATACATCGATATAAACTAAGACTTAACATTTCGCACACTACAACGCGTAATAAGAATTATCAAAACGTTGATGTTTCCCCGAATCCGCCGAAAGACAAAACACTGCGACACGACGTACCCACTCTACGCTTTACCTACCCAACCTCTCGTTCCATACCAGTAATATATTATTCCTAAAGAAATCCAGCAGCGTTTCCAATCGTAGAATATGTTCATTTTTCTTTCTATATTAGACACTAGACGTTCTCGGTTTATATTGATCATTTTACGAGCACAGAATAGACGCAATAGATAGATAGGAATGACGTCACTAAAAGCGGCAAAGTGCTGTCTGTCAGCGTTGGTAATCAAATATTTTTTTTTTAATAAAACTTATTTTTTTATTTTTTTTTTTATATTTAATCGGCATTAATATGGGAGAAAATATACTAGTGTTGTACGTGTTTTTTAGGCTTGCTACTTCCGACCTCGCGCTAGCGTCACTTGTGGTAAAATCTACATTCGCATACATAGCCTGCGTTGTAACCATCTGGAAAATTTAAGGCGGTCATATGAACTACAAACTCCTCAGATATTTGTTATAAAGAGAAACATCAAGCAATAGAATATGACCACTGCAATAAGCCTTCAGCCATTGACACCTAATGGGTCTAGGCTCGGGACAGTTCAGTAGGCGACGACCTAAGCCGAACACCCACTAACGCTTGTCGAAGTTATAGTACACATATGTCTCCATAGGCTATGCCTTTATATTCTTAACTCCCCGATCAATACACGGTAAATTGTCTCCGCTTCCGTTGTCATTATGCAATCTTCTCCTGTAACAACAAGGCTGTGGTTTTTGTTGTCCAAACAATAGTTCACACGTATAGTGTCCCAAGGTCGATTGCATAAAATCATTAGCAGCTTAGTGTACCGGATTAGGCAAGGACGTAGGAGTTGACAACGTTCTCGCATAAAATTTACTCGGGTTCGCTACGTTTATATTCCTACAGGTTATGTTGTTTTTAATTTTATAAGCAGAAAGACTGAGTTCACTAACCCCATAACGTTAAGACGTACAATTTATGGGGTGAGACAGCGTTGAGGCGATATACATTATGGAGCGTGTTGATAACAAACTAGACGGAAAATGTGTATGGTTTTACCACGCACCAGACTATAAAGAGTGATAAATAAAGGATGTATAATATGGGAGAAGTAGCGCATGAACCCTGATGCACTGATTCCATGTACTGCTAAACTATTATGATCAGAGGTTATATTATTCCATCATTGACGTTGCTAGGGGCATAACTTAAACGTCATTTTCATGATATCTCGAAGTTCGGTTAATTTCATGATCCTTTCAGATTTCTTATAGTATGCCTAAATCTTAAATGTCATCATTTTCAACGCTTTACCAATTGGCTTCCGCTCTTCTAGTGTCTAAGTTGGTTATCGTTTCTGAAACGTTTGAAACCGTTGCTGTCTATGAAGCGTCAAGGAGCTTCATGCTTAGTAAATATTAGTGTTTCTAATCAAGGGGTGTGTGTTGTCTTACGCCATTTCCTCATATACAATCGAAGGACCGAGTAAAGGTGCCTACACTAAGACACGCTTTTTGTCTATCCACCCGATATTTATTTACCTGTGTAAAAAGCAGTGCTTGCGAATAGAATAGATAACACCATGCCCTTTATGTAAGCCGCAACTGTTTCTGTGAAGAACGAAGAACAAAAAGCACAAGAATAGTGACGGATCAGCGGTTCCATCACTGATTTTTGTCAAGGGAAGCGCCAGATTTGTACTAAAGATCATTGACACCGACAAAAACAGAAACAGGGCAACCGCGAATCTCAACTAATCTTCCTATTTCATCGGCAAAATTTCAGAGTATGACAAAATTTTGAGTAGTAATCACTGTATGTAAGGTGATAACCTCCCAGGGCTATTTTCGTTTTGCTAGAACGTAATCTGCTTGCAAGGAAAAACAGTAGATCTCAAATTTTTTCTATTATCTTTGTGCGATTACCGAATGGAATAGACAAAATGCACCTACACCTCTAGATCACAGATATATTTTAACCAGTTGTGGCAACATGACCAAAAATGTTTGATGTTATTTTATTAAACCAGAAAAATAGAAAATTTTTATCACTAACGGAAGCCAGGAGTGGAGCGCCTGTCCGCTGGACTAGGACTGTGATTTCATCTGGTGGCGCCTTAAGATAGTCAGTGTCGTAAGCGAGGGGGAGCCGAGGAAACATAGGAGGATTGGGTGCGTTGTGTATGTGTCATATATAACAATCGAGCATGACAAGGCAAAATGCAATGCAGAAATGAGCACGTGCAAAAATATTTGAGCCTTCAGCGAAAAGGAATAGTTTAAGAGGAGGACTATTAATACATGAGGTGGGCACACGACAGTGCTTCTGTGAGCAGCGTGAGAGCTAAAGAAACTTAAGATTGACTACATGATAACATGAGTGTGATAGAGGGCAAGTCTGGCAGATGCTGCTGCATGTGTTGTCATCACCGTCAGTCTTTGAGGCACGTGCTCATCAGCATAATCTTGCTACGCATCATTCATCTAGAATCCTCCATCATTCCTTTATCATCATCATCCTTGCTCCTCATCATTCATACATACCATCCGTTTAAACCACCTCATCCGTTCAGACATTTCCTTCTCTATCCCCGCAATGTCATCACTCAACAATGCCTGCATTCACCGCTGCTCATCATCATCATCAGCCCGTGTCCTCATCAATCCGTATCCATCACATCAACACGGTTCCATCCCTGCATACGATCATTCTTCTTTGATGCCATGTCATCGAACTACAGGTCATCATTCGTCCTCACATCATAGTATCCTCTCCCTCCCATCACCCTACCAACCGCTCCGCCCTTCTGCGTAGCGTACTCATCACCATTCACTAACCTGAACACCATCTCCAAAACATACAGTCACCGATCCGCGTGTTCAATCACGCCTCCAATCATCTCCTCCCGTTCAAATACTTCACTTCCAACAAATCAAACCTTCGAAATCCTCATCAGACCCAATGCAGCAGGTCGTTCTCATGCAGCTGCAATGCATAATCCTCATCATCAACCCAATCCCCTAATCATTTCAACATTTCGTGCCTACAGCAATCCGTTATCACAGTGATCGATACTCCATCCTCATCAAGACCCTGTGACACAACCCACACATGTGAACGGTACTAGTGGCCAGCTGACTGTCTAAGCACCCACAACCCCGAACAATACAGCCATCAATAGCCATCGTACGACATCATTCCTAGCGCGCACACACCCCCACACCGCCACCAACGCGAACCTACCGTCACAGAGAATGATGACTAGATTGAGCGACACTCGAAAAAGCACACCACACACCTACGACGCACACACATAATTACCCAACCCCAGACCATGCAAAAAACCCCCAACACCCCTAATGGCGGACGACATGCAACCCTCTCTCGTTCTATACAAAGAATTATGAGCTGCTGGTCGCCGAGAATTAGACATATGATAAAATACCTTTCAAACAGAAACAGACTGACCATGGCAACGTCTCGCTTTACTAAAACACGGACAAATACATGTCATCTTTTCTTGGACAAATAGGGTATCATTTTTATAACGTCTTCATACTATATCCTAAAATCTTCTAAGTGGCTGAACCCCTAGTACCAGCATTACATACCCCTGCGAAGCTATCCATGTCAACCCCTCTCTCCACAACACTTCCTACTCTGTCCGACTATGTACTGCGTAATTTATTGCCTACTCTTACGTCGAAATCAAAACACTGCCAACACCACTATGACCTTTCTGTCAAAACAAGACCCATCTACTGTGGTCATCTACTATAATCAACCGTACTTTCCACGTGAGATAAAATCCATCACCACCCAAAATTCGCAAAATCCTCCCCAAGCCTGCCACATCATCATAGCCGCTTTTAGCTAATCCGCTCAAACAACATTGTATATCGTCAAGATAGGAAGCAGCCACAAAGTTCTTCATATGATAGCAGAGAACGAACGAATCGACGAACTTTATTTTCAACAAGGAGTTTAGAAATTGGGCATTAAGCGGTCCGTTTAATCACATTCTGAGCTTTCTGGCCCTTAGCACTTCTTACTCATCGTCTTCCCATACTGAAATCCATTAGAAGAGGCCGATCTTAGCATTAACTAGTAAAGATAAATAATCGTCAAGAAATGGCGTACAAAGAATTATGGTGTGGCGATTCTGTCTCTGTAGCAATGTCGCCGAGAAAATCTTAGGTTCACATTTTTCCTGCATTTACATTTCTGGCGATTTCCTTCTTCATTCCACTGATTATCCATGTGTCATCAAATCCAAATAGGCTGTCCGTCCACACAAGAACACCGACAGCTAATTAGCTCTCCTATAATTACAAAAAAAAAAACACATTTATCAACAACTGAGAAGCGACAAGATTAATAAGAACTTTAAAAATGTATAATCTGAAGACCGTCTATGGCCGGGAAATGGAACACACGTAACGTTGTTTGCGACAAGAGGCAAACAATCTAAACTACTACAAACGAAAACAACACAACCTTTAGTAAAGTGATTATTGTAAAAAATCTGACTATTTTAATGGTTGTGCCTCCCTGAGTTTTTTTAGCGTTGGCTCGTTAATTACTCGCATAGCTCAACAATAGAGAAGATCAGTTGCGGTGAATCGTAGACATGATAAAAATAATTAGATAAACAATACTAACGAGTCTAACGGATACGAGTAACATAGCGCTGCACCTAGAGACGTGGTTCTATGGTGGTACAAGATCGATGTCAGAGTGCCATGGAGCAATTAAAAAATATGCAGTACAATCAATGATTCTTATGACAGCATATAGGTCAGTTTACCATTGAGGATATTTTGTCTTATATGCACTTCAAGAAAAAATGAGCAGGATACGCTTTCGGGTAGGCCATTGCTGCTCAGATGACGAGGGAAGAGAGTTAGTAACCAATGTAACAACATGCGACAGCATTATGAGTGAAAAAATAAAACCGGGTGCTATCACAAAGGCAAACAGGTTAGCCTGCCGACGAGGTTAAACTTTTTTTTGGAGATTGAACACACCACACTAAAACTGATTTTAAAGAAACAGCCGCAGGAAGATTTAACAAAAAAACAAACATAGAATGATATATACCAACACATGCACACCCACACCCATCCGTTAGGAATATATAAACACCAAAAAAAAAACAAACATGAATGTAAAAATAAGAAACAAGCTCACGTAAGAGATTAAAATAATAAACCGTAATCAATAAAGCAGTAACCGATCCATTGAGACGCAATGTCCTGTTCCTTTTTTCGCCTAGGACAACGCGATGCTTGTATTCGTTCCTTACCAGGACGGCATGAGGTGCTGTATTTGTTTCCTAAGGACCTACGGTGCTGTATTGAGTCTCCCAAAGGACTCAAAGGTGTCTGTATATGTTCCGGGCAAGGGCCCCTTTATGAAGTTGGCGTGGAGAGCTAAAGTACTGCGTGCGAGAGTCTCCCAGGACGGGTCGGCAAAGGTGGCTGTACTATTGTACCCCAGGAGACCAGGAAGCTGTAATATGTGTTCCCCAGGACGTGCAGTATGCTGAGATAAAACTCCGTCTTCCCGTAGAGACGCATGCGTGCGGTATCAAAATCCTGTATCAAATCAACAGGACGCAACAGGCGTGACTGTTCATGTGTTCAATAACCCGTCACTCTCGAGGACGCATGATGGCTGTATAGATTCCCCAAACAAGTCACCCACCTGGCTTTCTCATTGTATTTGTTCTCTCCACTAGGACGCCAAGGAATCTGGTCTTACGTGCGCGTCATCTTCTGTATCCCAGGAACCAGAGTGGCAAACTGCGATATCGGCTTCACCAACAGATAGGACCGCATGAGAGAGCGAGCGTCATTGTCTCTATCGGACCCTAAACGCTACGGCAACTCTAGAGATCTCGAGCCTGCGCACGCATCTCTCTCATGCTTAATCTCCAACATAACCTATCAACATTAATTATTAGTCCAAACAAGCCGACCAGGTGCCTAGCGTTAAAAGATCTCTTCCGCCAACAGTACAGTATCATGCCAGGAGTGCGCTGATCTATTGCGTTCACAAACCCAGCCTAAAGCAGACGTGCAGGTGCTGTAGATCATTTCTCCGCGCGCGTGATGCGTTCACAAACACAGCACCAGGTGGCTGTATTGTGTCCCCGGCAGGCACCAGAAAGCACGTGCTTCGTATAATTGTTCCAAATCAACAGTCAAAGGACCAATGCAAGGGCTAAGTATTGTTTTCTCTCCAAGACCATAAACCCACCGCAGCAAAGTTCATCGCTGCTCGCTATTGATGTTCCTCAAATAAAGGACCTAGGAAAGTTCCTGAAATTGCGAGAGCATTCCCTAAGGGCACGCTTAAGGCTGCTGCGAGTATTGTTTACCCCACCAGGCACGAGGTGGCTGTATTGGTTCCCAGGACCAGGTGGCTCGTGTTTTGTTGCCCGAACGTGTACGCAGCGAGCCAGTATCGCTAGTGTATGTTCCCGATAGGACCAAGGTGCTGTTATTGTTTTCAGGGCAGGCATACTCTGAATGGTGCTGTAAATTAGTTCCGATCATTTCCCGGAAAAGCGGACCCAGTATGTGAGCTGATAGTGAGCGTTCACCATGTGATCCCTAAGTACCATGTCTGAGTTATTGGTTACACCATATCAGGACGCCAGGTAATGATTATTCCACAGGAGGACCAGGTGCAGTCTAGGTGCCCAGAACCCAGGTACGTTGAAATGAACACGATAATAATGACCGGCTGCTGTATTGTTCACAGGACTCAGGGTACTGTATTCCCACCTAACGGGCCTAGGTGCAAGTATTGGTGGTTCCGTCCCTGAGGACCACAGCGTCTGTTCGCAGCGTATTGAGTTCCCCTAAGGACGAGGTGAACTGTAATTGTTCCCCCGCAAGGACATGCAAGAGTGCTGTAATTGTTCGCCAAGGAGCTCAAGGTGCTTGAGCTGTTGACTTCACCAGGACCAGTGAGCTGTCTTGGTTCCGCAGGACCAGAGTGCTGTTAATAGTGATTCTCACAGCAAACAAAGTGACTGCGTATTGTTGCCAGGACCATGGTCCTAGTATATTGTTCCCAGCGATCCAAATAGTGCTATGCGTAATTGTTCCACAGGTCACCTAAGTTGCAGTAATGTACCCAGGACCAGGCGTATGTGTTCCCAAAGGACCGTGACAGGTGCTTGGGTATTGTTCGCCAATAGGACCAGGTGCTTTATTGAGTATCACCCGGACCAGCTGCGGTCTCATCCCAGGACCAGGACTGTATAAGTTTTAAACGACAGATAAGGTGCTGTATGTTGCGACGATTTCAGTGAGCTTATTGGTTAAGAGGACCAGGATGCTTACTATGGTTACTCTATGAGTGCCATGCTGCTGTAAGGATCCCCATGACGAGGTGCTGTATATGTTTCCCAGACCATGATGCTATAGATTGTTCCCAATACCATGTGCTTTACAGTACCGACGACAGCTCTGCGTAAAGACCAAAGAAAGAACAGGTCTAGTTGACGACTACCTGGAAATCTCTTTGAGGTCCGGTTACTATGGTTACTTAGTATGTCGTGCCTTAACGCCTGTGCAACCGGTAATTATAAAATACATTGTTTCCGTGGATAACGGTCACTAATAAAATAACATACACACACAACCTTAACATCTTTGACTCAGCATTAGTTTGTCCACCCCAGTGACGAGGTAATTTCACTAGTTCGTCATAGGACAAGAAAACAACACTGCTGTGTTAGCTGTTGTTATCTTACGGGAGTCAAGTCAGACCAACGCAGAGTATAGCGACATGATAGAGCATTAAGTCACACCAGATTAAAAAGACAGCGACTGTCCATGCATGGAGACACACAGCAGGTAGCACGTGAATAAGTAGATATGGGTATTGTGGGGGGAAAAAGAAGAGATTATGCGCAGCAAGAGAACTTGAGACTATAGAAGCGTCTTCTCTATATTATGCGGAGATGGGTCGGACAGGGGAAGGTAAATTACAGTTCGTGCAAACCATCAACTATTAATGAATACAGGAGGCTGGGACGTATCAAACGTGCGACAGCGATTGATACGTCAAATACAACAACTATAGATGAAAGTTCCTCAGGCAGCACCGGGATGAAGTGGCGCTTCTCACCGGTCAACCACAAATCGGAGTGTCACATTAACACAAAGGGTTCTGATGTCTGAGTCTAGCATGCTGTAGGAACGTAAAACCGAGGTGTAGGCGAGTTCTCCCCACGCTGACAGAAGATCCTGGATCAACCCTAGTACTAAAGGGATAGTTGGGAACGTCTGTAACATCTTTCACGATCTCATATGGGATATTATCCATTACGCACAGACAGTTATTCTGCTATTACCATTCCATTTACCTTTCTCTTCAAAATTACAAAATACAAGAACAAAAACAAGACAGGACACAACGGACAGATGGACATACACGTAACCAGAATAGATAGATAGGACTTAATGGATAGATGAGTATTAGATAGATATAGAAAAATATAGATAGATAGATAGATAGATAGATAGATAGATAGATAGATAGATAGATAGATAGATACACAGATAAATAGATAGATAGATAGATAGATAGATAGATAGATAGATAGATAGATGGGTCGGGTGGCGGTGGAGAACACGTGGGTAGGCGGGTGGTATGAGGGGGAACGTGGGTGGAGGGGGGGGGGTAGGTAGGTAGGTGTAGAATAGAGTATGGATAAGGTAAAGTAAGGGTAGGTAGAAATGGTAGGTACCACGTGTGCGTGATGGCTAGGTTGGTGGGTAGCGCTAGACACACAGTAGGTAGAGTAGATAGGTAGTAGTGTAGGTCACGGTTGTAGGTAGGCGTACTAGGTAGAGGTAAGGATAGTTAGGTAGAACGGTAGGTAGGTTAGTGGTAGGGTTAGGTAGGATAGTGTAGCGAAAGGTTAGTAGGGCGGAGCCGGTAGCCAGGCATGACTGAACAGGTCAGTAGGTAAGTACTAGTGTTAGGGTTGTAGAATCTGAGATCTCTAAGGAGGTATAGAGGGAAGACAAAATCGGAGTTGACACGATTATTCATGATTTGTTAAAGAGATGATGAATGGTGTTATGATTAATATTCAGACAAGCCGAGTTAAAACTTTATACAGTCTAAGAGTAGGGAATTAATAAGCATAGAATGAGAAGAAGGGTTCAATGAGTAGTTGCTAGACCGGACCCTTGGATTTAAGAGATGGTTTGTGTTTAGGAATTGTTTTTGGTGTTTTGAGCGGCTAAGGTGAGTCGAAGTTTAAGACTAAAGGCACAAGGTAGGAATCAAAACCTTGTGCCAGGAATTCTAATCGAGGAGGCTTGTCCATTCACGCCGGTATATTCTTAACTAGTTTTAATGTCTCTTATGTGTCCCGTGGTCGTATACATTGGCTGGAAGTCAAAAAGCTTCCGGTTAATTAACAATTTTCGGGCAGGTAGGGAGTGTACCACTGCTAGCCTCCAAGATAGAGAGGGCCATATGGCCCGCTGCCTTACGGAGTATCCGTACATATTTAGAATACACTGAAGTTCACATTAGCCAAAAGCATCCGTAATGCAAAGTGACATTGTTGCGTCAGAAAAGGCTGAAGCTCCCCCCCGGACAAGGAACCTTTATGTATAGATATTTATTTCTTTCTCATTTGGTGAGGGAGTGACTGCAGCTTACGTCCATTTACATACAATCATAGATAGGGTCGAAAATAACGCACTGCTGAGCGCAAATCATGTCTTCAAATCACAGGTGTGGGGCGTGGCTTGTGTTTAACTACAACTGTGTTTAAACGACAAAAAATCAGATACCTGGTTAAAGTATTAGTATATTTCTTTCCCTTTATACACACTAAGTAGTCACTCCACGGGCTGTTTCGTTTGTTCTGTTGATATCTCTCTAAAAACGAAGCTCGACAGGTTATTTCCAAAAATAGCTCCATTTAGCGAGCTCCCCAAGTTTGGTCAGCGGAGCTCTGTGTTATGAATGTGTCTCGTTTGGATGACTGTAGATGATGGTAAAACAACCTGCGTCAGGGATAAACAATGAATAACCATCGAGCGATCACATTTTTTCAACAATGTACAGCTCCATAATGACATATTGAATAGAACTTTTCTCACATACAGTTCTCCTGACCATACAATAATGTCGGGTTACGCATCGCATTCTACATCAACCCCTCAGGTAATGTGACACTGCCTGTAAGAAATAACTTATAACATTATACATCTCCACGAACTGGCTGACCCGTCTCACACACTAACAGTACAATCACAACGACCGTTTTTTGGTCTATGTGTGGCGTGCATTCAACCCTCGCGCGATCGAGAATTTCATTTTCACCATTCACCAGGATGTACGAAAACACACACTTATCCGCCAGTGATTTATGATTATGAAGCATGGCATGGCAACATCGCTCGGAAATAAATCTTCTACTCCCGATATAAGCTAGCCTAACAGTCGCGCATAACAATACTCAACGCCTTACTATTACTCCTCACCGAGTAGCTCCAAAAGGCGAGGAACGGGCAGACTCGTCGCCAATAATGATTCTAGCGTGCGACGAAGCAATAGAGCCAAGATTTATCCATCGCAAAAGATCACTTAGGGCGGGAAGTTCACGAACTCCTATTACAACAATAATAGCGATCAAGCGACATAAAATCAACTATTTTTCATAATCACTATATAACTCTATCATCTAAACATGATCACAATAATAATTCCAGCAACATCAGACCTCGATCCACAATTCAGCAGACCTCCAAGAACAAGCACAAGCTCTGGCCATACAAGCAGACGAGACTCCTCCTAGTAGTTCCCACCATCTCCGGGTCACAATCTTCTTCAGGCCACACCATGACTAGGTATCACCCCAAACACGCTTTCTTTCTCCATGTGCGCAAACGCTCCGCCAAGCTCCACAACATAACTGCCAGTGACGAACACATACCCAGAACGTTCAATCGCTGCCATTTGAAAAACATTACATATATTAAAAAACCTCAGTGAACCTTACATTCGACTCAACATCACATTCATACTCACACTCTCAAGAAATTACATGTACTTAAACAATACCCAAGCGGCTAGGATCACATACACACACAACAATCAGGTACGAAGACAAAAACATGTTTTTTAGTGGATAACACACACACACATTGTTATCGCTAAATGCGACTTACTAAAAAGAAACACAGAACAGATTAAATCTTAATCCACACATGTCAATTACAGCAAGTTGAATCACAAAATCGAATGATCAAAATGTATATCACAAATTAAGGTAATATTCGTTTATAACTCCTTCGACCAAAATAAAATTCTTATTTTTATAAAACATATTCTAAACGGATGTGAACAGAAATTTCTCGGAAAAATGCACACACTCACTCGAGACCACACTATCTAATTCATAGTGCGAGCTACAGCAGTAAGTCTAGTGTGGGCATCATGCAAATCTAGGAAGTCATCCTCTCTATAGTGAACCAACCTAACTAAGGACAGGACAAGCCGATAGAATATGTAGACTTTGGAACATGTAATCGCGATCTTGTCATGTATAGGAAGCTCAATTAACACCCCATCATCGGTACTCCTTGAACATGAATCCATCACACTTTCCAGGGATTCCTCGCTTGTGGTGCTACACGCGTCCTCTGAGAACTGCCCAGCATTTCCTTACAGAGCTCGACACTTGAGACCTCAGATGTAAACGTCATGGTCTTTTACCGTTGTTGCTGGCTGAGTGCAGGGCAGGAAGATCTCACCTAACCGGATCCGTATCATCTAAATAGGTGCAGGGTGAGCTTAGAAAGACACAGTGGCCTCTGTATACGATAAGGAACAGTGGCACACACACACACTTGGTGAGAGCTCCGAGCGAACACAGTAGCACCAAGTACTTTTAGGGGCTCAATCATAATCATTCACAAAAGAAGCCACACTTTGGCAGTGGGCATGGCGGGACTTGGCAACATAGATCATCTTTACCTATAGGCGCTAGTCTTTCCATCGTTGCTTGGGACCAGATGAAAGATTTGATGATCTCTCTGACTAATGGCAGAGTAGCATAGCTGGATATAACTTGCGATGCGATCATTTGACTTCAACTCAAGCACGATGTTTCAGAATGGCAGAAAGATATCCCACGAAAACCTAGATCTACAGTGTACAGATAATTAACCCAGATGGATCGTCAACTATTGGCTATTTTGTGCCTGCTTAAAAGGTGGCGAGAAGCTGCCATGCAGACCTCTAGTGTAGAACAAACAATCATGGGACGTCAGACATGAGATGAGAATATTTATTGTTAATGGATTCTTTTTTTACTGCGCATTTGTTTTAATCTAATTAATAACAGAAGCAATTTTTGTAGCTTGTTTTACAGTGATTATAGTGGCTTTACGTCAATAACTAAAAAATATGATTTTTGAGTGTATAATCTTTGGTCACATCTCTGTTCGGAGAGTGCAAATTCACCTTTCTATGTAAAATATAACTTTGAGATGTTCTCTTCTAATACACCTTAATGATGAAACTGCACCCAAGAAAAGGTTACAGTGACAATCTTACTCAAAAGCCTAAAGTTAAGGGAAAAGACTGGCTGCTTGAACTAGAGTACAAAGATTTAATACGGGTCACATCACATATTACACCAATGTCTCGACTATCTCGCGTCTTCTTCACATACAACAACATATTCTAAGTATTCCACGGTTTTTTTTCTACTAGCATTGTTATTGATCAATCCATAATAGCTTTAATGAGGAGTCAATTTCCCCCTTGGTTTACACATATCCTGTTTTTCTAGTTATTATAATAACTAGAACGGTTCTCTAGGCGATCCAATGTCAATTCAAAAGCTTTGACATATTAGGAATATGTGCTGCAAGGAAAAGGGAAGCAAGGCAACGCCAAAGTTTACAGCCAACTTGACGATAGATTTTAAAACAAGCGCAATATAGATATATTCTGTCGCTGACGCGTTTCCAGGTAAATTTGAAAACACGAACAAAATTACATAGCTCAGGTAATCGTTCTTGGGGTAGCTTTCAAGTCATCCCGTTGCCTAGTGGCACGTAAGGAGTAATACATATCTCCACGTCCTCCACAACTTCTCTTGTCACCAACCGGGTGCACATATTTATCAGGTTCCTGTTAGTTGAACTTACCATTTCCATGCCACGGATGTCCAAGACTGACGAGTAATTTGTTTCACTATTGTCATCCTCTAACTACTTTTTCATCATTATCCATCAATCCTGTAAACCTGTTTTGTTACGACAGTAATTATTCCAGCGCTTGTCACTCTTCACAAGCAACATGCTATCAGCAACAAAGTGGATTGCGCTTCTTTCTAACTAAATTTTGTGAAAATAATTTCGGGCAGCTTTAGCGCATATGGGCCATCGTTCAAGTCTGATCTTCGACATAAAAGTTAATTAATGATAGAATCTTCAACGATCAACAATCGATCAATTGCTCAAGTCACGTATTAGTAGGACCCATTCAACACTGGTTCCTCCATAATTCAAAGTTCTGAAGTCGAGTCCTCTAAGTCAAGTCTCTTCGTAAGTATGAAGTCGTGTCTCCAAGTTTTCCTTCACAGTTGCAAGTACTGAAAGTCCGAGTCGTCGAATAGTAAAACCAGAACCAGCACTTTTATAAATACTTGTAGATGTGAAGAGAACTGAAGATAGGTAATGAGGACAAGATCACAAAAATGCTGTGGAACTGAATAGAATAGTAAATAGACAAGGCATCGAACTGGAAAAGATAGATCGATGAGATTGATGCTCCTGTCGTATTGGATTCGGATAATATGATAAATTGGGATACTATAAAACCGTGGTTGAAGTGACATGATAAATATACAATAAAATTCAAATTACAATAAAATTGTCTTTACATAAAATTATAGCGATATTGAAAGGACAGTGATAACACATTGAATCTAACCGGTTGGATGACCTATAACAAGGCATATTGATGTTCTTTGAAATGATCCAAGGGGTCAAAAATAAATAGGAAAAGTGAGTAGACAACAGTAACTGTGGAGAAGAGACATAGGACAGAACAATAAGAAGACATAGAACAGTAAAGAAGACTAAGGAAATGAGCAAGAGATATGTCAATTGACCAGAGCACAAAGAACTAACTTGGAAAGATCAAAGAAGACGAAAGATAATAAACACACAAGACTTTAAGAACAAAAGTTTCAGTAACCATCAGCAAGTCTACAAAAGTATGATCATAGAAAAGAACAATCAAGATTTAAGAACAAAGAAGACATAGAAAAGAACAAAGAAGGACATAGAATAGTTACAAATGACAAGATACATAAGAGAAGCAAAGAGAGGCTTGGAGAAGAAACAAACGATGACTTGGAAGGTAAGGAACTATGAAAGAGTATCTTGTAACAATGGACAAAAAGTGACCTGACATTTTTGCTTATGTGTGGTATATATTTTCTTAATTGTACCTGTCAAGTGCTTGCTGGTGTAGTGACACATTTGAGCAATGATCTATTGTCTATAAACCATACACCATGGAAGCGGAAACAAACAGTGGCTCTGTTATTCACTGAATAGACTAAAGGTTTAATCTCACAGACAATACTAATCTCAACCACGTAGATCACGGATATACGTAATATCCGACACGACTTGATGATCAAGCGAACTCTTGAGGTATAGACAGACGAAACGACCAAGTAACAAGCTACAATACAAACAATCAAGGGCAAACTGCCTGCTTTGTCCATAAAATCATACCACATAAGTAAAGAGCACAATGTATGATGTGGCATAATATAGAAGCATAGATCTGCATGAGAACGGAATATTTCACAATATCTCTCCATTATAATTCCTATTTCCTATCTTATACTATCAATCATTTTCGCCTTCACAATGATTCTCATTCATGTGAGCGTAGATTCTCCGTCTATGCTCGGTAGGATCTCCTCTCCAATCGCTTTTGTTCCCACACAGTGACGCCCCTATTTGCAGCTATCAATGACCAAGGTGTCTTCACCTCCCTCAATTCGAGTTCACACACAACTCAGTCATACGCACGCCCGTGAACCTCTACGACATTAGCGCTTCTACATAGCTACATCAATGCATTCAATGGGCCATCCACCGACTAGACATAATCTTCACATCACGTTCAACTCACCAAACGTACATAAACATGAATCTAAGCATCCCGCCGGAGGCCAGATGAATACTAGAACATTCATAATGTAAAAACGCGTATCGTGACAATCTACCACCTCCCGCTCTCCAAGGCTAATACAATCGTAAACAGTTTTTCCACATGGTAAGGGTGGTATGATATATCAGGAACCCACAACATTATCCCAGAACTCTCAGGTTGTTGATATACATATGTATGAGCAAAATCTGATAGACATCAGAGTGTGAAAATATGCCACTCATACAAGATAATCAATAAATAACCATTCTGAATATCAACAAAAGAACAAAAAAGAACAGCGTGATGAAGAATCAGATCCATGGGCGACTCGTCTCTCTTCTCAAACCTCTACATACTTACACGGTAGAATGGAAACCGACCTAATTAAGGTAAGGTACATGACACAATAATTTTAAAAAAATAGAAAAAAAGTTAATAAATAGAATCCGCGAGTGTCGCTAGAAAAATATACAACGATGCAACCAGTAATGCTAAGCAATCAATCATGCAAGCACTAATTAACGGGAGATTATCTATTACTATAACTCTCTGTCACCTGGCATTACCACAAACGACTTATCAGCTGATATACACCACACTCGACATATGAGATACGCTCACACAACCATAAATACAAAACATCACATCGCCGCCAGAAAACTACTCTAAAAGTTGCACCAACACACACATTTCTTCACACTAATCGCTTACCCAAGTCCCCAACTGCTAACTACTCAAATGACACACGAGAAACATCACTACGGTCAGGCGAGCGAGTCTTGTACAAAATCAACACCCATTTTACAACAATTAATTAGCCAGTGTTCCATCAATTCTCGCATAAATAAGATCTGCAAAGGACATTTATTTTACCGCTGAAAAGGAAAAAAGCATTAGAAGTTGTAGCTGCTGTTAGACGAACAAAGACCAACGCTTGTCAACCGTGAATTTGGTGGTGATCTAGTATGACTGTAAGAAAAAGTCAATGCTGACTATTGGTCCGTTATTGCCAGCGACAAAAATGAGATCCTAACCAAAACTACCCTAGAGAGTTTAGGAAAAAACAGCTCAAATAAAAGCCTTAAACACTCTCTCTTTCGTCAAATCTCGAGTCTCTCAACTCTCTCCATCTCTATTGTGACATATCTGCTGTTTGTGAGCCCGGGAAGCAACCTTACCTGGCTTACATAACATGCAACATGGAGGTAGAATACGGCCAGCAAGTTATCTTGCAATAGAGAAGCACGCAATCCAATTGCCCACTGCAGAAGCATCCGTACCCTCAGTATACAAAAGGCTTAGCCCAACGTCTGAGGCATGTAGTGAAGTAATTTGTACTCTTCGCTTTGAGAATTACAAGCCTTTGATGTTCGGTTAAGACTGCTATCCTATCACGGACTCTTTACCAGATCCATTGCACCGAGCTAACTGTATCGGCGTAGTCCTCTATTTTAGTGAGTTATGGTGTTAGATGCCTGCCTACTAATAAATGATAACCTGGGGATAAATATAACTAGGATAAACACATCATTATCAGACCCCCGAAAACACACTAAAAAAAAAAATAACTACCACACTTGTTGTTTCACACAGTTTTTGGAGGTTGCAAATTCAAAAATATCATTCACAACATGTCTTGATCAACTGGTTCTTCACAAACACCCTGGCCTACACACACATAGACAATCCGAAGAACACGTTAACATCCTGAAACCGCCATCCGCCCCCACCATTATAATCTTACAAGGGGGGTCTTGGCTGTAGTTAAGGAGATTGCATCCCCGGAGGTGCATGGATAACAAGTCTCCTTCAATATCCGCTCATACAATGTTTCATTTCCCACTGTGTCATGAAACAACACGAACAGATGTAATCAATATAAAGTATCCAATAACATCCTTGCTGTCCGACCGGTTCCAAAAACAGCATTCTCACATCATTCTCAACTGCAAATCAGTATGCAAGGGGGCATTCACGCAGTCCAAGCAAAGCAGCATAGTAATGTAAAACTGGAGAAAACCGACCGCTTATGAGGGTAGCAAAATAGCTGTAATCCAGCTGGCCTATGCTCCTTTTTGCTTAAGGGTAATATCTGCCTAATACCCAAACACTCCGGTCGAGTAAGTTTAGTTTTTGGTAAAATACTTTGCCCGGCGCCGCAATCTTGGGATAGGTAGGACTCTCTTGGTTGGACATAGCGGTTCACAGCATCCGCATCTCACTTGTGAACACTATTCAAGGCGGCAGAAAGTCTATACATAACACAGTAGGGCACATTATCCTCTCTTCATGCACGATGACCGATGGTAGAACGTAGATTATTGATGATTCAGCTATGTGGTGAGATTCAACACCTACGCTTAACATATCATGTCACAGCTTTTTTTTATCAAACCGCAGGAAGTATAAATGTAAGTGGAAAAGGATGTCAGACATCTTCACCCGGATGGTGGCTCTCTCATAGGTCCAGGATTTAATATGCAATGGGCTGACAACTAATAATCAGTTCTTCCATTTAATATCTGTGAGCACATCTTAGAAATTTGCAGCAGCAGTGACTTCACCTGTTTCTCTCTGATGCTGTGTGGAGAGATGTCAGATACCTTCTAACTTCTCTGCCATATGATTCTAGAAGCAAGCCTAGATTGGCCAATAGTGGGGATCTCGTAGATTGACCTCCATCATCTGCCTCTACTAACTCCATCTTCCTCGATGACTGCTGGCACCTAGTGCTACACTAGAGCTGTAGGCTATTCAAGAACAGCGTCGCTTCGTTAACTGGCTTCGCCCAGTTCAGCTTTAGGACCCGTACTAACTTATGGTGTATTTTAGCATATTAATATGAGGAAATATCCATCGTCCATTCCCATCGGAACTTAATATCAGATAATTCCCACATCGGTACCATCTGTTTCTTTACTTGAAATGGACTCTTTGCCAGCTCACTAGCAGGTGATTTGTTCCCCTTGGATTGGGTAGGCGAACACATCCATACCTCTCGGCTGCCAGGACTTGAGGGATACCTAGCTTTGGCTATTCACCAATTGCGTAATGGCTCATGAACCTTTAGCACCCGATGCTCGTGTAATGCCTCACCGTGCCAATGCGAACAGGAATGTAATTAATGCGCTCCTCAAGCAAGTCAAAGACATACTCGAATTTAACTTTGACCCAGACTGTCTAAATCATCAGCGTAATTTCCGTGTCCAAGTAAGACGTCTATATCTCGAAAAAATAATTTTCATGGTACCATCGAGTCCCGAGGATATTAACTGCGATGGGGGGACAGAAAGGCAGTTTGGACGTCCTAGGGCGATCAACAGGTGTGACTTGTGTGTGTCGAAACTCTATGTGCCTGTGCTCCGTGCGAACCTGTGACCATCTCCCTGTATGTTCAGAACATAAACTCCCGGTATGTATCTCACACTCCCATCAATAGTGGAAAAACTCGCCTGCACACCCTTACCTATAACATTCGTTTTCAGTAGTTTCCATTTTGAACCGTGCACGCAGACTCGCTGTTTGCATCCCTGAAGAGAGTATAAAGTGGGTGGTTGAATCGACTATGGGCTATGTAGCTAAAACAGTTTAGACATCGTTGTATTCATTCTCTTCTGAAATGGAATTATGCCGGCCCTGTCCAGACAAAATCTCTTCAGGAAATCCTTAATACTTGCTAAATAGAGCTACATAAGAAGCCTCTGCTCAATAATCCCTGGTTGGAATGATAATGGATTCTCATTGGCAAATGCCTGTCAGGGCCGACCAAAATCGTACATAGTTCAACCAATGTTAGTCCATAATCCTATACCCCCCCGATCAAGACATAACTGGATAGGGGGCCCCAATAATGTCAGTACTTGCAACCTTCTGAAAAGGGGCTGTAAAAAAAAAAAAAAAAAAAAAAAATTGCAAAATTTGTTTGCATACTAAATGGTGCCTTTGGGAGTCTACATTCCATTCTGGCTTGTCTTCTGACCACACTTTACAGCGACCTGACGAAAGTTAAACCTTTTCTACTATCCTAGTATTGTATCCACGCCAGTAAAATGGAGAAAACAATAGTTCTACAGGAGCGAGTTCTCCTGCCAATATCCCATGTGACCCGCAAAAGGTGGATGTATCATGTGCTGTCCTTATAACACTGTATTCTTCATTTCCACGGTCCTAAACTGGAACGTCAAGCCACGTTGTGTAATGACTGAAATGTTGCTATCGCTAAAGCAATCTAATTAGAATGGAGTTATCTCTAAACCTCAAACGCCAGTATCGAGCAGACTTGAGGTATGCGCCGATATGATTCATTAAGACTCCGACACACTCCGACAGGAACATCAAGGCAGAAGTGAGATATGGGTGCTTAGCCGTCTCGGCTGATGTCCTTCACAAAATCATGATGCTGTAATCTCCAGCTAACCGTAGGCACCCCCAGGGGATATTGTCTGGGTTGTGCGATATCATAATATTTGCATCATCACCTTAGTCCTGAGCCCTCAGTCATTACTGCGTTAGCAAACCTGAATCATGCCCCATTTTTCACCCACTCCTCAATATCCTGACTAGGTTGCAATCATGAACCCGACATTAAGACATTTCCAATAATCGAGAATCAGCGACGGGTGAGTCAAGGACGCATACTCGAAACTCTACCACGGACAAGGAAAGGGGATGTCGATCTCGCACAAATCGCCAATGGATAAGTTACTCGACATTACCGTATAAGCACCAAATGATACATGCATTTTGACCATCTTGTCACCAACATATATTATTACGTATCTTCTCTAATCTATATGTCTTCTTCCTAATGATGCACCAATGGTAGTAGCACCCCGTGTCCCTCAACAACAGATACAAAGGTTTATTCTCTACACACACTCCTCACCATTATGTGTAAAGTTAACGTAGACCTTCCCTTATCAACTGATGGGAAGAGCAGCAGGCAAAATGATTTCGCACATAATTAAGAATACGAGCTTGCCATCCAGGCTCGAACAATGGTCTAGCACCCCTCAAAACTCCTCCGTTATTAAATCCGTCATCAAGTACAGCGAGCTGAATTTGCATGCATCCAGTGTTTTCACCTTTGGGCTCATCTTTTCGACTGTTCTTCTTCTCCATTACGACAACAATTGGGGAAGTGGGAATCCGTCTCTTTGGCGCTTGTAAGGGCCTTCTCTATTAAGACCTGAATTTATTATTTTCCTCTCTCCTGGGCTGGGCAATGATGTCGACTTATTTGTTGAGGCTCTTAAGGGCTCACATCTCTGGGTCCCTCCCATATTGATAATGAATAGATGAGTCGCCTTGGTATCGCCACACTTATAAACTAAGCCCTTCTACTGTAAAGCACATGTACCCAAAAAGAAGGGTACTGTATTCTTAGGAAGAATACGTCTTCTGTCCCCGTCGTTAAATCTTCATATTTCCATCATCTTTATCAACATACGTCAAAAACATTAATGCACCTATTGTACGGGAAACCCGAGTCAAGCTGTGCGGACCGCCGAGGATGTCTATAGTATGGGCTTTCTTTTCAGTTTTGTCTTGAGCCACAACAAGCTGGACGAGGTCTTCAGCAACTATCTTGCTTAAGTAATTCGGCTTTCCCCGGGTGTGGCGCATTGACATACTGCAGCCCTGAGTCTCTACGTGACAGAATATTTATAATTTTATGGCTTGTGCTCTTGTAGACAAAGCCACTACCACTGGATTCGCAAGACGATAGAAACCTTTTCCTGTAGTATACACATAGTCAGATAGACCCGTCATAATCCTTCATCATAATCCTGATATTTCAATCCACATATTGAAAAGCAACTGATTTCACGCAATAAACTCATAAAGTCATTATGCTTGTTGTATGAATAGCCACCTTAAAACTCTTCAGGGGGGGGGGGGGGGGGGGGGCCTATACGGTACCCTTGACTTCTAGGTCTAAATCCTTCGAAAGCAGTGTCTCTATTCACTGTGTCATATTTCATGCGATCCATCCATCTACTCGCAAAAGCCAAAGACACATTTTACAACTTCTCCAAGGTAGAGAACTAAATATTGACAGCAGAAGGCTTCTAATACAATCTCTTCCTTCGTTGCGACTCTCTTCCAATGATATTATCTGGCAACGAGAGCGAAGGCTGCTTATCTTGTCTTGAATACCATTCTCTCTAGATACACGTACCACACATATCGAACTTCCCTTACACAACCTGAAGGACGAGAGTCGCAGCTGTAAAGGACGAGATAGAATCACTCCTTATTAGCTGGTCTAAGAACTAGGTCACTCCTCAAATTCCATTTTCTTCAAAAATACACAATCTTTCTATTATCCCGCTAGAATTTACAGTGCTTTCAACTTGTCTCTTCTCTTCTTTGCTTCCCATTCAAACTTCCATCAGTCTGTCAGCTGTCCGACTTCTGTTCTTCTTCCTTTGGCTTCCCTTTCAGCTCCTGCAATTTCAGCTTTCTTGTTTCTTCTTTCTCTTCTGCTTCCCTTATCAGTTCCTCATTTCAGTCTTTCCTTTTTTTACTTCTTTCTTGCCTCACCTGTCAGCCTCATTTCTATTCATTCCGTAGATCTCTTTCCTCGATGCGTACCCTCAGCGTTCCTCAGGCATCCGCAAATTTAGTCTCAGCCCAATAATTCAAGTTCATCGCAGACCATTCCCCTGATTTACTGCAAGTGCCCCTGTGCCTGTCTGGTGATAAAATCCAATGAGCGATAGTCATTAACCTGGGCAATGTATTTATCAAGCTATGATAGAACGCGATAGTGATAGTGAAAAATGAGTGCAAATTAAGGAAATGATAGATTAAGGGAAAAAAACGTATCACACGCTCCTAGTATAACAAGATCACAAATGAGGTGTCTGGATAAAAACTTATAGTGGATGGCTCGCTCATCTGCTAACTATGAAAGAAACGTCTCTGTACATCACACACAACAGATTTTGAACAACTCAATTCAATCACAAAGGCTCACACTGGGTCTACAACACTGGGGTCAATTTCTCTGTATCAGTCTTGTAGCCCCACGACATTACACAACTGTAAATAGATCCAAAATAAAAAAATATGTTCATGGCTTATGTGTTACTAATCATCATAAATTGAGTTTGTGATGATGGGATTGAATTGATTTAATCACAAGTAAGCACGAAGCTCACACTGACACACAACTGATAGGGCCAGTGGACGAGGAAGATTATAGACCAAGAAAGTAAGAATAGACCTTATATTTAGCACACAAACCTATTCAATAAATCAAACCGTAACAAAAACCAGGATATCAGTAAAATAAACTTATTTATACACACGGATAGGTAGAGCCGAAGGACTGAGAATCCTGCGAGGCAGAAAAAACAAAAACATGAAAGAAAGACTATTATACAAGAGTCAAAAGTAAACAGCAACTAAACAGCAAAACAAGACTGACACGGCCAACAATTGTTCCAATCAAATTAAGCACGGACGATGCGTCCACAACTTTCAACTCCCAAGTCTGTAGATCAGATTGAGGTTGCTCCTAGCCGCGCAATTGTCTCCAACAAAAACCTATCTACAAAGACGACACAAAGGCAAATTCTTCAATTGGCAAGAAAGATTGGATTTCTCGACCACTTCACAAAACACTCTTATAAGCAGAAATCGAAATTAAATACACACACTTGACCAGACACAATATTGAACAAAAACAAAAACAACACATTGAGACAATAGAAGTACCTATCCTCAAGAGCTCTAACTGTAATGGGCAGAGCCCAGCAGCAAGGGTCAAACAGGGAAAGAAAATATATGAATACTTAGACCATGTAACAAGACAGGCTAATACCTCAAAAAGTATAACAATAAAGATTTTCTAGGTAGCAGCTGTAGAAGTGATAGATACAGAAGTAAGTCTAGAATATAAGACGAAAACAATAATTGTCAAGTGCTAAAAGGAAAGCTAGTTATCAAAATAAACATAAGTTTTAGTAGCACAGTAGACTCACGCATATAGTATAAACAGATCATAGGGTTCAAATAGTAATCGTAATCTCAATCTGTAGAAAGCAAAAATGCATAATTGATAGAAAGAATAGGAATTAAAAAAACGCCACTATTAGTTCGCTTGGCAATAACCCTTAACAAGGAAAAAATAAATAAACATACTTCTACCTGTAGAGGTGTTTAAGGTTTGGAAGAGAGAGGACCGCCAGACTATTCTATCATTCTGCTGTCTTCTTCCTGGCCTGGTTCCATTCTAGTCCTCTTCTCTTCAAAGATTTGTCTTAATGTTGTCCACGACCTAGCAACCAGCGGACTCTGGCCGGATCTGTACTTGGAGAAGCTCTGGATCCCTGGCTCTTTGTTTACCAGTCACCCCTGTATGCGCGTAGTTGGTAGACGTATCTTCTCACTCCATTCTGCAGACATGGCCCAAAACATCTTAGTTGAGGAGCACCGGATTCTACCCTGACTCTTTCGCGATGCGCGTCTCTTGCCAGGCGGGGTGAGGGCATTTTAACTAGATTTTTTAGCGCCTCGGACCGTATCAGTACTGGGTATTAGCTCATGACACCATAGTATCACTCTCCGTCTTGTTACGCACCAACTTCAATCATACTTCATGCAGATACCTCATTTATGAGGTTTGGAATACTGAGCTTTTGTATGGAGTTGGTAGTCATTGCCACTCTCACAAGGACCTCGCAATCCATCATAGTCACAGACTTGGACAATAATAGGCGGGAATATTGGTGCGACGACGTAGTAATACAGCCATTCTTAGTCTGGCTTTCTTACCAACCTCTTTCATTAGCCCTGAGGAGTATCTCTCGATTATTATCGGCCTGATTACAAGTCTCCACAGACGGGGTCGATGCTTTTTCGATGTGTCCCAACTGTCATCCTATCTTTGATGCCTCTCCTTTTCGAGTCCTATAATAGCCTCCGAGAACGATAATTCTAAAGTTGGTCTCGACCACCATGCGCCTCAAAGGACCTGTTCGTCCAATCACTCTCCAAACCTTAATACTCAGAATGAGTTTTACTATCTTCTTCTCTGTGCTCTGATATCCACCCAATGCAATTATTCCGGAGTTTCGTGCGCGGTTTTAGAGCTGCACCATGTACGATTGACCATCCCTCTTCTCCTTCTCCAGCTCTTCCTTTTCCAAGACTTGGCAGCGTTGGATTATGGAGATGTGTCCTCTAACTGAATTTTCAGCAATACAGGTCAAACACCTATCATCAGCAAATTGCTTAATAGCTTCCACGACATGATCGAAATCACATGAGCCTGCTCTCATACTTCCGCAGTACCCCTACGTGAACCGAATACTTTCTTGTTCTCTCGCGATCCTTACTATGCCTTGATTGACATCGTCCGATGCTAGGAGTATTGAAAAGAATAATGATGTGACAGGTATATCGCCCCTGGTCTTTACACCAGTGGTGGTCCGAACCAACTTCTGACATTATAGTTTGGCTGTCCATCACATAATTTCCCGCAAGACTTGTAGAAGGCTCTGTATATGTAGATCAGAGGTGCATGAAATGTTCTTGCATTGTCAAGACAGTCTCCCAAAGATTTTGCTCACAGGGGACCACCTGTGCATAAACGTTTTTTCTCAGATCTATGAAACAAAGATAGGGATCTCACATCTTGTACTCATCAAGGCCTTTTCATTCAGCTGTTGGCCTGGGAAATGTGTGTGAAGATACATCTTGAGTAATCTATCGTTTTTCTCAGGAAGTCTCCGGCATCTGGACCTCATCCTAATGTGGGGGCTCAGCTAGGGCATCGCGGCATCGTCTCTGCTCTAGGATTCTAAGAGAGACTTTTCACCAGCGCACACTTGAGAAAGGGATATGCCTCTTATAGGTTTCACAACCATTGTCCAGATGCATGTCACCCTTTTGTCGAACAATTGGGGGGGGTTTATCGAATGGCTAATCTACCCAATGCCCTTTGAGTATGTCGTCTTGGTTGCAACCCATGCCTGCCACTGTAGGACCGCTAGCGAGTATTTAGTATGTCCGCCTGGATGCTTGGCCGCCCATGTGACTTCATCCATCCTTCCCTGGGGTTACTACCATTCATGACCCTAGCTCTGCTGTTGGCAGGCCAATCTTGCCCATTTCTCTCAGTGCTTGCCCTCTCATTCTCGTTCCATCTTTATGTCATCTTCCATCGCACCATGGTTTTCTCTTTCTGTGCTAGTGTTATCATTTCTGATCTTGACCTTTGCTCACCAATCAATGGAGTTCGGTGAGAAATAATTCTTCTCGCATCTTCCATTACTCTCCTTTCGGGCATTAAGCAAGCTTTGCCTTTGCTTGTACTTTATTAAATTTAAGAGGGAGCATTTGTTATTCGCTTCCTCATTGTTCTTTAGGGGTCATTTAATATAGAACAATTTCTGGTTTCTTGGCGAATCGCCCTTTGCTTAGGTACTTTTCCACCAAATACTTACCCAGACTTCTGTTTCATGCTGCTAGAATAACTCTTGTCTTTTGCGCTTCATGTTCTGAGTATCACGTATGATTCTCTATACTTTTCCTATTGGCCCTGCTGTGTTTTTAGGCTGTCTAAGTATTGTTTTCGCATGGACTCATTTTCTTCTCTCTTATTTTCTCTTTGAACTTCGTCTGTCGCACGCAAGGTGGTCCTCTTTCTCTTTTCCCGAAGTCGACATTTCACCACATGCTTCTGCAAGCACTGTCTGTTATGAATGTCCTTGAATTAAGCCACAGTGGTTTCCAAGGTCATCAGGCTAAGTCTCTTGAGTTGTTTTCTTCAACCGCGCTGTAATTGGGCAAATAAGCCCCTGTATAATCTGTCTGTTTATTTCTGGATCTCTCCATCCTCTTTTCCCAGCTTGTAGGTTCCCTTAACTGCTCATGGTTCTCTTTCGCGTACGTTTTACATTTGGTTTCACATGCGGTGATGTCTGGGACGACAGTATCGGCTAGGGGCCTGAGCAACGCAACTCTTATCAGTTCTATCTACGCCATGCTCTGTGAAGCCAGAGCTGTAGCTGACATCACAGTTACTCCAATGCTCTTGGTCCCCGTGGGGCCAGACTCATTGTCAATCCACCGGCAAGACGATATATTGAATGAGCTCCTTCCTAACAATGAGGCTAATAAATAGTCGAATCATCTGCAGGACTTCCTCGATTCTTTAGCAGTGGTCTTGACTTACCTAAAGAGATGGCCCTGTAATGCGCTAATGGGGGAGACTTTGTAAAGGCACACATTCGGCCTCCAGAATCTGTTGCTCACAGGAAGAAAATCTGAGGATAACCTATCAACTTTTATCATTTGAAAATTTGCATAGACGCATCCTAAAGGAGTAATGGTGTCCCACCAGAACCTTCGCATAGTTCTCGACCACTCGACCCCACCATTCTAACTTCTTTTTATGGGTCATTTCTTTAAACATCATGTTTTCTTCCAGACTATTTTCATTTACTCTCCTTCTTTAGCATTCATAAGTCTCTATCATTCTTTTTCTTGCAGTTCTCTCATCTATCTGTCCTTTGAAGTCTGCTCGTAACTCTTTTTCTTCTTGACAACTGCGTTCCTCTCCTCATTCCTCATATTGGCCCATAAACAACTATGTATCATGCAGGTTCCAATGTTCTTCCTTCTTTTCATCTTCTTTTCAACCATAAGCGCTCGCTTAGACAAAGTTTCCATCTTGTTTTCTTGTAAACTCATTTATCTTCTGGTTCATCTTGGCCACATTTCCTGCTATTCTCCGCATCTATCCTCTGTATGCTCTTTCAGATGTGGGTAGCACTTCGGTATAGCATAGTCTTGCTTTTCTTGATCCATGACTAACCCTTGCTTCGCTTTTTCTTAGCTCCAGCTAATATCGCTCATAGCATTTCTACTTAGAGCATTATGGAAGATCAGACTCTCTCTTGCCTTTTCTTCTTGCTATCCATCACTCCTCTTCTTTCCCGCTTTTTTCAACATTTCTCTTATCTTTTCCTTCTCCAGAGATTTTTGCATGTTTCACTGACATGGAAGTTTGGCATTGGAAAACTCCAGATTTTTAATTCTTTTCGCTGTAGTACCCCGATTCCACTTGCCTATCCGCATGAAAGTATCGATTTCCAGTTGATTCGTACTGTCGTAATGCACTTGTCATCATGAGTTTAGCTACAATACTAAATAGGTTCTTGCTATAGATTGTTCCTATGGCAATGGTTGGGGACTTCCAGATCGTATGTACAATGTAACTCTTCACTTACTAATCACTAGATAACTCTCTTGGTTACAATGATTAGTAATGACCTAATAAATATAGATATCGGCTTTCTCACTAACACAGGCAACACACACATTAATTATATACTATAGTATATCTATATATATATATATATAATATACATGTATGCATATATATGAAACGCATAGCTATCGCAAATCTCTAACTCTCATCTGTATACACATTATGTCAAACCTGTAAAATCTCTGGTGCTAGGGTATAATAATTTTACTTTGCACCTGGCCTTCAACTGTTTCATTACATGTCAATGCACTTGGTGTCTGTCGCTCCGACCACTGATATTGCCTCTGAGATATACTTTCCATCAAAACTCATACACATAGTCGACAAATGTATAATTACACTCTGAGTGAATACTTTATCGAGTTGTTTATGACACACTATATCAACCTGACGTCACAAGCTCGATTTTCCTTCAAGACTTTTTACTGTCGCACCCCACCAATGGTGCTATATTCAAAAATATTATCACATCACGGAGTGTGTACTCTGAAACCTCAATAATGCCTCATGTTATGCAAGTACTAACTAATGGCAAAAATGAACTACTACAGAGATGAACATGATGATACACACACTAGTCAATTCTCGACAACACACAAAATATTCAGTTCATTTCAGCAGACATTTATGGCGACCCAAGATCGAAAGAACCAGAAAGAAGGGTAGCAATTGGCTATCTGGCCGACTGCGTCGACTGCAAGCTACGGAACGAATATAGTCAAGGGGATACCTTAAACGTGATTTATCAAATAGTAAGATGAGCATCAAGTATGAAAACAGTCCGACTTTTTAAACAGCACACAAAATGAATTACTAAATGTACACGACAACTCAGTAAATACCACACAGCACAAATACCGCTAAATGTTATACGTAATGCAGAGTGTCTAGACAGCACTTCGCAAGCAGCTTGGCTTGTGGCGTCCGAGGTAATCGAGTCAACTTATTGCTACAGAAACAAGTTTTATGCAACAGCTTTCGCATATTAACAATAGAGTAGGCTCCCAGTTCCATTGCCCTAGAGCCATCTGAGCTTGAATTGATGTCTGATCTTTATCATTTATCGACTCTATTTTACTTCTTGAACATCGCTGGACTTATATTAAATTGGCGAATGTTGGTGTACAACTGACCAACAACCTTCACAGACAACCTAGCCTGAGTGCGCATCGCCAAGTCGCAAGGTGGTACTTCTTGTGGTCCACATAAAATCGCTGAATTTAATCTGACGACCCTGTATGCGATCCTTAGACTGACTAATCAATGGAGCAATCAAGCTATGCATCAAAGTTCATGTAATCTATTACGTAATCGTCTTCAGGACTTTTATTCGCATTAATCAACTACAAAACGTCATGACTATTTACTCCGTCAGATTCCGTAGGTCGGTAATCCGTAGAATGAATATCGAACGTTTGGTCGGATAAATATGCTAATGATGAGAGCGTCCGCCTTACGTAATAAAATTACTACGGTGCAACTATCGGTGACCTGAAGAATGATTTTTTTCATCAACAACTGAGATGAGTCAATTGTATCCATATCCATTAGGCAGACCCTGGTGCGCATATAAATGCGCAAAAAATCCACCTCAATGAACAATTACTGTTGATCAACTGGGATGTACTGCTGCAAAATCGACGTCCACTCTAGGACTGCAAAACCAGATTACAAGGGTACAATTATAAGTCTCTCAACAGTGTTAGCATATCGCAACGACCCCATTGTGCACTACATAAATCTACGCGACTATACACGACTGTCAGCGTTCAGAGTTACCGTGAAGGCGCGAAACATAATTATATTTATAGCATTTTAGACCCCTTAACGCGTAACTGTGTAAAAAGAGCCCATCTCATCAAAAGTGGGCTAACATCACAAAACCCTGTCAGATTACAATGCCCCTGACCGACGGGGGTTAAAAAAATCTATCGCACTATACGATTTGATTTTTCTGAGAAACGACATTTGCTCCAAAAATCGTTGTAAATGGATTATCGCAGGCATACGGCCCACGGATGACAGTGGGCGGCACTAAACATTGTCATCCCTTATCGAGCAGGTCGCCAGTCAACTTCATACGTACATGTCATAAATTACGCATATGCATTAACTAAAGATAATGTCAACGGTCAGAGTAGAATCACTAAATAATTATGTATGTAACTAAAATCGAATGGTCATGACTAATTAGAATAGTTGTGTTGTGTCAATGAACATCATAATCTAAAACTAATTAAATATTAAACCCATTAACTAAATGTAATTGTGAGAGCGGATGTGCATAGAATAAAAATCTAATTACCACGCGGCGAACAAATACAAGTATGGTCTCAATCTGTTAAAGGAAAGTCAAAGACACAAGAAAAGAAAAATTCACTTAAATTTGCATGAAGATGAAAGTAATAAGAAATTAATTAAGATTAGACATGGAAGCATGCTGCCTCGTAAAAAGAAATTATCTAGAATTACCATATAGGCACACTACATCACCCACATCATACGCATATCAACGACATACCTCTAATCTCATCACATGCTCAATAATAGCGTCGGGACACAGACATGTCAATACTTAAAAAGTTACTTGCACTCAAAGTAGCATTACAATCGAATTTCTTGTCTGACACTGTAGAGTCGTGACACACCTTGCTGTATTCTACTTCCTCAAACCAAATACCTCTATTAAGCTAACTGTGATCAACTCCGACTAACACACGTTATAATACTGAAGGTTCCAGCAACATGCTGCTAGATGTCTCAACTTCTCCGATGGCGAAAAGGATATTAGCAAAGCTAATATAAATAACCGACACAATAAAATCCCGTACAAATAAATAGCCCTCTATCATAAAACGACTACTGTATGCTACTAATGAAATGCAAAAGGAATAAATAACTTCTTCGCACCTGTTCGTAACACTACAAGACCAGAGTCTTCTCTTCTGGACTGTCCGCATTCAAACCCCAAGCTCTAAGTCATCTAAACCTGTAAAACAAATTTCCGATTAAATATAAAAAAAACAAAACTAGTAAAAACTTAGCCAACAAAAAAAAAACAAAAAAAACACAAAAAAAATACAAATAAAAAACCAATATGCCAACTGCGTCTTACAACTAAACACCTCTCAAATAATTAGGTTTCTGTAAAAAATCCGGCACATCTTCTAAAAAACACTCAAATAAAAATTAGACAGCAAAAAAAAATCACACCCTCGTACAATCTACAAAAACAAACATTGCAAACAAACATTCTAGCAAAAAACCCAGCATCCCTTTAATAAAGCCGAGATCTCTTCTCTTTACCACAATACTATCCCCACGATAAACACACAAAAAACTCATACCAAAACGTAACCACAACATCATACATCTCAAGTCATCAACGTTACCATGTTCTACCAAACTAAACCTACAACAAAAAAATTTACAAAAAAAAAAACCCACCAACCCCCCCACAAACCCCCCCAAAACAAAACCACCCACAGGCCACATGTAAACCCCCCATCATACACACCTACCCCAACCTAAACCTCAAGTAAACAGGGGTCTGATAACATCAACACCTAAACTTCACTCATTACAAACTACCACTACAAACACTTAATAAATATTAATGCGTATGGCAAACAGTAAATTAATCAAACCTACATAGACAATTCACACCCTACAACAACCCAAAACTATTACTAAACAACCCCCCCAGCACCCTAATCTAGTACCATAAATCACTTATTAACTGCCAAAAAAGAACAAAGAATTCTGAATAAAATAACGCATACGAACCATAACAAAATACTGACCAAACTTAATCAGATACAACCCACATTCTATATCTCTATTCGCACGCGACTCAACTACATACAATTTTAAAACACACTAGATCTCAAGTACAACAAAGAACATTCACACTATAAAACGCAGATTATTGAGTTATCTATAAAAAAAATTATAATAAATTCCAAAAGAATTAATTTTAGAAACACGTGTATCCGTTGAACTAGAAATACAGTTATAATTTTTACTACAACTCGGTGACAAACACGAGATACATGCATATAGAAGATTACATTTTATGAGTACTTGCTAGAGATCACACGTATTATAGGGATTAAATATCAGGTTACAAAAATGACAGATCGAAAAAACTTATAAAAACTTAACAGGGGAATCACTAACGCGAAGATTAATGGACGATGTTAGCGGAAAACTAATATCTTTTGAACTTTCTAAGGGACATTTGAGTTTGATATAAATATAACTGTCTTTAAACTAAGGGTCAATGCAATAAATAGATTTTAAAAACATAAACGAACACACAAGGAATTTTAAATGATAAAACATCAACACCGCTTGCAGTTTAAAACAAAAAGACTTTTTAATAATACACACATCATGCTTACCCCCCACATTAAGTAACAATCAAATACACAAGAAAGGCTAAGTAATCACACTAGTACACACAAGTATGCCCCATGTAATCACAGCATCTTATTTACAGACAAAGAACTTCAATCTATTGCACTTACGGAGAAAACGAGAAATTATGAAGGTAGATGTGAACTGCTCTAGAATTGATAAGAACATTGGGGAATGTTTAATTATAAAGTTAACCCAGAGGACTTTGGTACATCATATTGTTTTCGTTAGCTATTTCGTATTTTTTTTAGCATTGCTTATGCGTTTTTTTAAGTGCGGACAGACACATTATTGATGTTGCAATTAACGGCATACATGAACAACGCACAAGCTAGAGGGGACAGCCAGAAGAAAAGTAATAAAAAATATAAGGTAAGACACATAAAATTTTAGTATCTCAATATGTTTTTACGATATTGGTAAATCAGAATCGCGACAGTTTGTTTTTAATTTCGTTTCATATAAATACTGTAGGATGAGAAATGGTTGACTCAAAGCAATTTGTAGAAATGGGGCCCATCTGATAATGTGGTAAAGTTTAGCGAGATAAGTTGTAGGAAAAAGGATTTTTGATAACAACCAAGAGCAGTTAGTGTGGTTCATACTTGTGTTGTGCATAGTATGCACACCATTCATGCGTACGATATGGAAATGTTAGTTGTGAATAACAAGTAAAGCCCTGGACAAAATGAAACTCTCATCTCATAAAATGGTTGGGGGGGCTGCGTTTTTTATTTTTTTTAAAGAATTCATTATTTAATGAAAGATAGAGGTTTATTTTTTTATTTTATAAATAACAATATATCTTTAAATAATTCATGTAAGATAATTCTTTACTCTTACCCTAGGTCTCTATTTTAATATTTAAAATAATATTATATATTTAATTTATATATTACTATTAATTTTTTTATTTTTTTAAAAGTATCAAAGTGAAAGAAGATTAAACTGTTTTTAATATCTATGAAATATTTTTTATAAGGGAAAAAAATCAAAAAAATTTGTATATCTTCTTAATCTTTAAAAATGTTTACAAGGGCCATAAACTAATTATTAATCATTAAAAATTTCTATTATTGGTAGGGGCAATATATAATTTATTATATTTTTTTTTTTTTGATTAATTGGATGTTATTAAAGAATATGCGCAGAACATTTTATAAATTATTAAATCACTTTATTTGAGTTCTTTAATGGGACTTGGTGTTAAATATGTATCGGATTAAATTAATTTTTTTTATTTATATAAGTTTTAAATATTATTTATTAGATATTTTTCATCTATATCTGCAAAGGCACTAAATCAATTCAATATTATGCTCTTATTATTATATTAGATTAACATTTTTACAGAGATAGTTATAGTGTGTTTTCTTCCGTTTTTGTTTTACAACATGAAAACAAAAAATTGTACATTTATACTAAATCGTTATTTATATTTTTTATTAATAATGATTTTGCGTTAGAGTGTCTCTTTGTCTCTAGGGATGGGTTATGGTGATGGTACGTATTTTGGTCTCTTATGTTTTTGGGTTTAGATGGGTTCTGTTAGTAATGGTTTATGTGTAAAGGGATTGTTGGAGTTGTCGTGTTGTGCTGAGAACACGCACACATGGGTTGTTTGCATTAAAGTTCTTTTTTTTAGGGATGGGGGTAGTTTATTTTGAACAATCTTTCTTGTTAAATGTGTATTTGGACAAATTAATTAGTGATGAAGTTACATTTATCTTTGTTGCTCTAGATTATATTGGTGTTTATAGGGAGGTTGGTAAATGTGGGGATCACTTGGATTGGGGTCTGAGTTGTTGGGAAGAGCACTTGGTACTCACGGTCTTGGGTAGTTTTGTGTGTTGTAGGTTTCTTGGGGGGGGGTGGGTACAGCAACAATGGGCTATGTTGGCGTGCAGAGGAGTTTTGAGTTACATGAGGAGAACGTTTTGGGGTCACGTTATTTTTTGTAGTCTTGTGTTGTAAAACTTCTTGTACAAGATGGGACCTTTTGTATTACGGTGTGTTTAAATGCGTTCAGTGGTAAAAAATTGTAATAGTAAGGTCTATTTTATGTTAGGAGGTGCGTTTGACGTATCTATTGAGGTAAGGAGTTAGTGTTAATTGGTGGTCTGGTGGTAAAGTATAACATTGAGGGTATGGACATATGGGTGGCTGGGTGGGGTTTTGTGTAGGTTGGGGTGATTTGGATTTTTGTGGGCTGGATTAGGGTGATATGAAAAGTTATATGTTCTTTGATGGGGATTTCTATGGTCTGAATTTATGCGCTGTTGTTGTGGGATGAAGTTAGTGGGAGAGGCATTTGGAGAGAATGATATGTGTGATTTTGGGTATCTTATTATTAATTTGTCTGGATGTGGTGGTGTGAGAATGGCGGAAAGGGGTAAGGAGGGGTTGTTTAATGTTATGAGGTCATTTTAACCCGATACGATAGGGTGATAGTTGATTAGGGTGGGTGGAGTTTCATGTGATGAGAAGTGTGCACACACATCTATTATAGGGGGTTGTGATGCGATATTTCATCTCTCACACAATTAAATTATTTTTAACTACGAAGCGATAAGAGAAGTCCGTCATATAGGTGAAGGTTGGTTTTATTTGTTGGATTGGTAAGGGGGTGGTTTGGGGTTGAGGGATTTAAGGGTATGTTGGGGGAAGTAGGTTATGGGGGGGGGGGATATGGTGTTTGTTATTTAAGTGGTTGGTAGGTTGTAAATTTGTTTTATGGGGAATTGTGAAGGTTGGTTGATGGGTATTTTTGTTAAGGGGTTTGTGGGGTAATGTTGGTTAGTATCAATGGTGAGATGGTTTTTGGGTTTTGGTTGTGTGAAATTGGTTGTGTTTGTAGATGTTTAGGGGGGGCGTGATGTTTGGTTGGGGGGGGATCATCTTTTCTGTTAACAGGACTGTGTGCTAAACATCGAGGGAAAGGATCACCCTATGGGTCTATCATTCTTGTAACAATTCTTGGGTTTTTTAATGACTATTTGTATATACGCTGGATGTAATTTTATGTGTTGTGGTGAAATTTTTTCTGATAATTAAACATTCATTTAAACTTAATCAGTGTGTCGGGTCAGCTCGTTCCAAAATATCTATATAATCATTGTTATAGTTTTCCCACGTCTGTACGTCTAACTATCATCTTATGTGTGTGTGTAGGTGAGTGGATATATATATATATTTAATATATATGTGTTAGACTGTCTGACTACTCTAAATCTGTCGTAGAAGATAGGTGAAAGAGAGAAAGATTTCTCGATTTCAGAGACAGCCTCTATCACATTCCACCATCTTACTCGTGGAAATCTATTTCTGTTATTATCTCTCACTGTGGCTATCACGTATTCTAATCTATTCAGAAGGGACCAACCCAAGTCTTAATTCCCCTATCAAAAGTCTACGACACATTACAAGACCCAGCAGACGATCTTTTTTGTATCAACAGTCATGCCGAACTACACATCACAGATAAATTGACGACAGATCAGCACACTCATCACGGGGTGGAATAACACAATATCAGTGCGCCGAGGTAAACAAGACTGATTACCGCCTTTTCTTACTTCGTGCTAATTTCAAAAATAACACTGTCGTTTTCTTCAAAACTGTTCCTTCGCCTCTCCGCCTGTGATTAAACTATTTTTCGTTCTTAAATATTCAGTCCTTCTGCAGCTATACCATTGCTGACTATCACTGAAATGAAGACTTCAGTTTTGCCCTTTAAGTTCCTGTGACCTGATTCAAAGAAATAGTCCTACTTCTCTGTTCCACTTGATATAATTTTTCAACAACAATTCATGAGAAGGCGAAATTGTCGAAAATTCTGCAGAAAATTAGGGGTGGGTCCTCTCTTCCACTTACGAGTCCCCCAAAATTGTCAAGTGCTTGCTGTGTGTACCCATTGACAAATCTGTATTACATATACATGGAGCGACAAACATGGCTCGTTATTCACAGCTAATGGTTAATTCACTAAACTCCAACACGTAGATACGATATCCGACGACTTTATGTCACAAACTTGAGTATAACACAATAACACAGGCAGACTGCCGCTTTGGCCATAAATCATCACATAAGAAAATCACAATGTATGATGTGCATAATTAGAACAGCATCTCATGGAACGAATTTCACAATATCTCCATATATTTCCTATTTTTCTTCAATCATTTCGCCTTCACTCTCCACGTAATCTCTCCTCGCTCTAATCTCTCTCCAATCCTTTTTCCCACACATGACCCTTTTCACACCTGACCAGTCTTCACCCCCACTTCGTTCACAACTCAGTCATGCCCGTGAACTCGACATTAGCGCTTACTGCTACTAATGCATTCATGCCTACCGTCAAACTTAATCTTCACTCACTTCAACTCACAACTTACATAAACATATCTAGCTCCCGCCGGAGCATGAGTACTGACATTCATTCTATAAACCGTTCGTGACATTGTCCTCTGTTGTTGCTGTTGTTGTTGTTGTTGTTGTTGTTGTTGTTGTTGTTGTTGTTGTTGTTGTTGTTGTTGTTGTTGTTGTTGTTGTTGTTGTTGTTGTTGTTGTTGTTGTTGTTGTTGTTTACAACATAAGCTTCACGATGAACATAAATTTATTGATGATATCTTCTTATTTTTCTTTCAACAATCTAAGACGCCAACATGAATATGTTCAAAGAAAGCAGTGGTCAGTATGAGGTTGTTGGAATCTCTGTGGATCTTTTCTGGGAATGATACTAGTGATGGTCATGTGTGCTTTCTTTGTTCCTCGTGATACTGGTGATGATCATTTGTGCTGTCTCTGTTCCTCGTGATATTGGTGATGGGCATGTGTGCTTTCTTTTTTCTTCGTGATACTGGTGATGATCATTTGTGCTTTCTCTGTTCCTCGTGATACTGGTGATGATCATTTGTGCTTTCTTTGTTCCTCGTGATACTGGTGATGGCCATGTGTGCTTTCTTTGTTCCTCGTGATACTGGTGATGATCATTTGTGCTGTCTCTGTTCCTCGTGATACTGGTGATGATCATTTGGGCTTTCTTTGTTCCTCGTGATACTGGTAATGATCATATGTGCTGTCTCGGTTCGTCGTGATACTGGTGATGATCATTTGGGCTTTCTTTGTTCCTCGTGATACTGGTGATGGCCATGTGTGCTGTCTCTGTTCCTCGTGATACTGGTGATAATCATATGTGCTTTCTTTGTTCCTCGTGATACTGGTGATGATCATTTGTGCTTTCTTTGTTCCTCGTGATACTGGTGATGATCATTTGTGCTTTCTTTGTTCCTCGTGATACTGGTGATGATCATCTGTGCTTTCTTTGTTCCTCGTGATACTGGTGATGATCATTTGGGCTTTCTCTGTTCCTCATATGTTGTACACATTTGAAGCAGATGTTCAGCAGTCGTTTTATCGGGGCCACAGTCACACTCATCGGTACTTCATATCTTTAATTTGTTGAACAGATGGTATCTCAATCTGTTGTGAGCTGTGTGAAGTCTTAAGATTACCACCTGTTCACTTCTGCTTAGCAGGTATTATGCATCATGATTTTTGGTGGCCTTGATACTCTGCTTCCCACTTGCTCCTGTGTCTGCTTTTGATAAATTTCTTGGCCTCTTCATAAGTTAAGCTTGTGTCAACTTGAGGTAGCTGTCCGCCTTCCTTTGCCAACCTGTCAGCTTTTTCATTTCCGGAGAGGTTGCAGGTAATTCTGATTTATGATTATGTATTGATCTTATGATTATGTATTCATCTTATCATCTTCATAATCATCACTGTCATTATCATTATTTTCCTTTACACTCCTTACGGATGTAGCAAAGTTGATTTTGCTGGGGAGGTTATGATGGTATCCTAAAAAGAGTGAAATCGGTGTCTGCAATAACCGTGTGAGGTCAAGCACATGTAGGCCCCTGACTCTACAAGATGATGATGAAATATATGCAGGGAACCTAACGCTACCTCACTAGATCTCACACGGTCACTATTTTGTCTCTAGCGTCTGGTGTATGATGTACCTAGTGTCTAGGGGAGAAATGAAATGGTGGTACACAACACAAACACTTTAATTTTCTATGAGGAAGTGAATAAAACCAAGGGTTAAGTTTTTCTTTAAAATTGTATGTTTTTTCTGTACAATTTATTCTGCCTGTCCAGTCATATCTTTTGGAGAGGTCTTTGAAAATGAGGACAAGTTAGTTTACAGAAAAAATAAACTAAAAATATCTGGACTCTTTGTCCACTACTATAAAGTTTATATATATATATATATATATATATATATATATATATATATATATATATATATATATATATATATATATATATATATATATATATATATATCCTGTTGGAATGTTCACAGCTTACACTTTATTCCTCTAAGAGGGAGAGTCACTGTGTATGAGGGGCTGTTGTATCATCATACCCCATAAACTTCCTGAGTATGATTTTGAAATACTAGAGTTTATTCAATCGAAAGTGTCAGATATACCCAGATGCTTATCACATCACCTGGGATTCCTTGTGAAAATGATAATACAGTATGAAGTTGCAGAAAATCTTGCTCTCTCAAAATGCCCAAGCTCCTCCCGTTATCTTGTAACAGCATAAACGAATGGTCGGAGACTTGATGGCTTTTATTCTCACTCAGCAGGTTTCCTGTTACCAGCTGGCAACAGGAAATAAAACCTCTGCAACAAAAGGACACCCTGGCTTTTTATATCTGATCACTTATTATCTTTTTTTATTTTCCTATGGTGATATGGGGTCAGCCTCGCGTGCATTACAGGTGCACTCGCCCCTAATTTTTCATGACTCACCCCTTGCTGTGACCACACCTCAGGTCCCTATGGCAGATACGCCACTGTACGTTTACATATTTTTCCTCAATAAAATAATGTGGAGTAACCACATTTCCTTTGGTATGATTTTCGCTTCTTTTCTTTTTTATATAAACGCTTCAGGCATGTTGAACAGTGTTCATGGAACACGGAGGCTTACTAACATATTCTAAGACAATAATATTCAAACAAAATCATGACAACTGTCGCAAAATTGTTTACAACACATTGCAAATCCACGTTCCAACACATTTGTTTTCCATACATCGCAAATATGACTTTGTGTAGTTTTACAAACCATTCACCGATCGCTTATCACAGAGCCGGCCGCTTACAAAATGGCGGCATATCGACAAAACGGTCGATGAGACCTCGGCTATCGACAATGATAAATAAGAGCTGAACGGAATTATTGTGAAAAGGATTTCACCTTTTATTCCAGGAGAGGATTGTGTATAACTATATATAAGGAAAAACTGTAGGAAGTTATCATTTACGGAGATATATGCGTATTTCGGCTGCCCACAGTTACGCTGAAAGCCTGTAAATCCACTTCTGTTCAAAATACTAAAATCAACATATAACGGTTTGGGAAATTACATGGATAGAAAGAAAGAGATATATCGGCTGTACAAAACAAGATAGGATGGAACAGTATGGATAATATGTAGGCCGAGGATGGAAAAGGGAAAGTTTCAGTCAAAGCACAGATCGGATGAAATCGCTGTTTCGGAAAGAAATTTCAGCCGAGTCTTAAGCGGTGACGTCAGTGCTCTCCGATACGTCCGCCAGAGTCTTATATATAGGGTTCGGTAAATTGGAAACACACACGGAAAGTTCGTTTGAGACAGACTAAGAGGCAGAAATCGCCACTAGGCTTGTACCACCTGAATTGTGAGCGGATCGCCAGAAAGGTTCAGTCAAGTGTCTGAAGTCTGTGGGTAAGCGAAATTATGAAACTATCATGTATAATATTTTTGTTATTTCAGGTTCGTATAGACTTCACAAAATATGCACGTAGAATATTCATTGATATAATGTAATGTTACTTTTAATATGATCTAAACATGTGCATTATGGATGATTGTTGCTTGTACAAAAATTAATCACAACTAGCCCCACAGTCAAATGTAGATAAAATCTATCAAATTAATTGCTGTATCTCTTACGAAGAGAAAGGCAGTCCCATGGCAGAGATTGTCATAGGCAAATGAAGTGTTAGAAGCGTCATCATGGAAGATACCGCTTTTACGAGGTTAGGTGACTAGTTCCATTCCTCGATGCCTTTTCCTTCCCTAGTTCGAGTGCACAACTGAGTGCCCATTTACAGCTGATAAACTGGAGTGTTCCACAGCCAGGTTTCAATTTCAAAACTATGTAATTGTACTACCGAAGAAAGCAACTTGATAGCTTGGTCAGTTGGTCACTCACTTTATCTATTTGTGTATTAATTTGGTGTAGATGCTTAGAATGGCATTAGTATTTGAATTTGTACCTGATGTGATTTGGGAAGAGCAAGTTATAGAAAATGAAAGGATGTACAGGAGAGGAACAAACCAGATGGTGGTTATTACTGATAATGTTAATACTAATTCTGTATCATTGAAATGTTGTTACTTACTGTGACTGTATAACTTTGACATCTGATGACTGACTAGTCTGACTTATGTGCTAGTCAGTTACAATTAACTGAAATGTTAATACTTCTATATCACTGAAATGATGTCCTTACTTACTAAGATTGTATAACTGTGACATCTGATGACTGACTGGTCTGACATCTGTGCTAGTCAGCTACAAGTCTAGCCAGATACTAGCCAAGGCTGATATGATGTTTCAGGTTCCATGAAATAACTCAAACCAGACTGTCAAGTATCAGAAGCCTGTGTTGTTCATCAGAGGCAATCCCACAAAAGTGCAGGACCCCAACGAGTGAACTTCAACTGGTCATTGGCATCCCTAATGTTGGGTCTACCAAGTCTGATATCTACAAGGGACAGTTCAGTTTCAGCATTGTCAAGTTGAAAGATAAGTGTCATTTAAGACACTGACCACCCATATATGAAGAAACAGCCAATATCATTCAAACAAATAGATAATTCAGTCAGATGATGACATAAGGAGTAAGGTCATAGGACTAAGAGAACAGTGAGACAATAATAGTGGTTCCAGTTTTCCATTAACTTTAGTAATCAAGATCCTGAAGTCTAAAAAGACAATACTACTTATTAACAGTGCTGAGTGATGTTTTCTAGTAAAACCATTTTCTTCCAGGACAGAAAATCCTACAGAAACATTAGTTTAGAAATGTAGTAATTGTGGGAATATTTTTCATATATTTTAATGCTCTGTTCCAACTAGCAGAAATAGAATATTAGTGTAAATATTAAAATATTTTAACTGTACCTGAGGAATTATTCACTTCTTACATTTGTGGTTACAGTGAATGTTCATTTTAATTATCCCCTAGACAATAAGTAATCATAAGGTAGTTACAGGGAGGAGACACCTTAAATCCTGGTACTACTTCTTACCAACTGGGCCAAGGTTTTCACAGTCTGACTATTTTTATGATAACAAGACACCAGTGCTTATTTCTAAGACTGGGATATTACTTGTAAGACCAGAACTCTTTACTGGCATACTCTTACATAATAGATAATTTTAAATAACCTCCCGCAACAACAACATACAACAGTTAGATACATTTCAATGTGAGGACTCAACAATGTCTGCTCCCGGCATGTCCTTCACTTTTCCCCAATAGCAGTATCTAACTTTGGCAGTGGGATTAAACATATCAATTCATAAAGTCTTCTTGCCACAAATTTCAAGAAATATAAACAAATGACGCTGACTTGCAAAGAAGTGGCCTCAGTTTCTTCTGCTCTGTCCAGACTGTGAATACTTATTTATTAAATTTTAAAATTAACACAGCTGATCTCAGCGTATATGTTTGAAAAGTTTTGTTCAACTGGCCATGAATAATGAATTCCTTTTGCTAATATTTATTAGCACTGGCCAATCGAAAGCTTGCGACTACCAGAATTCAAATGCAGTTTTTGAAAAACAAAAATAATTCCAAACAAAATCTGCGTCTGGTAGTCGATTGGCCAGCCTGCTTTAGTTATGCCAATACAAAAAGATGTTTCGTTTTGGATTACATTTTTCCTACCGCTCCCCTCTCCTCCTATACTCTTTTTACCCAAGCGAATTTGAATTTACCTCAATGCCTCTTTTCTAAGTTGCCGACCCCACTAACGTTATGAAAAACAAGCAGGAACAACAGTCTGTCGGGTCGCGCGTCCGTAGACATTTAGTATTTTCTCAATAACTTAACTAATACTTGGACTACTATATTATTTAAAACACATTCTTGCTCAGTGAACTCTAAGCTATACTACCATATAATTTTTATGGTCAGTTTCATATTGGTTTTAGATTTTCAATTTTGTCACTGTCAGTCGTCAAATAAAAATTTACACAAGACGGCCATCTTTCCCCCCTTTTCTCAACTCTCGCTAGCATGTATTTTTCAAATAACTACTTGTTTTAGTGACGTCAGTAATACTACCGCGAGGAGGAAATAAAATTGTCTGCGTGTTTGCCTCTGTTGGCTTTGTTCCAGCGTGTATATATGCATGGCAAACGTGTCAAGCGAAACGGGGTGGGTGCGAGGCAAGTGTAAGAATAGGCGTTAAATATTTGTATTGTTTCGTGTAACACTACCAAATAATGTAAGGATTACTACTAATTACAAGCATTAAAGTCAAAATATTACGTTAATTCAGACAGTAGTTTGGCGGGACACTTCCGCAAAATCGTTAATTATAAGTCTTGCCACAGTCTCTATCAGATCGGGCAAAATGTTAAAAATGTACGTCACAAGGAAAGCGAGGGGGTTTTAAACGGTGGGATCGGTTCTAGGCCTATCCAAAGCACAAAATTCAGCGCGATGCTGGCGTGTGAGAGTATCACCGTCAGACACAATAGGGCGGGTTTATTTATTATCATTTTATGACTAAAATCTTACTGAAATGAGCGATTATTCTCGCAGATTTTACTACAACGGACCATGGGTCCACCAATGTATCCGATCCATTTGCAGGAGGCCAGCATCAATCATTCACCTGCTCCAGCAGCGATTGTTTATGTGGCAAATCTTTTTACATGATGAAGGTTGCCAGCTGTGTAGACATGTCTGATGGTGCAGGAGCCCTATTATTTCTTTCTCTTGAGAAACACCAAGGATTATGGAGGATGTACTGATTGACAACATAACATTATGTATGCAAAGCTAAGTAAACTTTCACTTAAAATCATTAATTAAAATCACGTAACAATGACCGATCCTGCCAAGACTACCATAAGCTTATTGTCGCTGTGAACTATTTTCATATTTTTGACTGTTCTAAATTTAGCAAGAATTAGCCCAAAGAATTTTAAAATGGGGCCAGCCCTGAACAGACAGTGATTACCGTAGTGCGCTGCAGAAAACGTTGAAGTGAACAACACTCCACCTACCTGCCAGGGTAGCAAACATTACAGATGAGAACGAATACATACCTTTATTTGAATTTTCGTTTGGCCTAATGTGGATTTTTTGTAGGCGTTTAATGTGGATATTTCTTTGGTCAAATGTGTTCAGGCGTTGTCGTACATGTAGTAAAACATGTTGTGGGTTGTCTAGGGTGTTTGCGTGGGTTCTAATGACGACAGCTTTGTACCTATGTGAGCCCACCCGGATACAAAACAGTATAAAAGGTGAACCATTTTTTTACTCTGGGTACATTCGCTGGCGTATTCTTGCCTGAGTTGGTGCATTCGTCCAAGATCTTTTAATACGAGTATTTCCAGTAAGTATCCCACTTAATGCTAATTAGCTAAACGACGTCCATTTTTAATTCTTCATTTTGCACTGTCTTTACCTGTTCTTCATCAGCATAATCTCCTTTTTTTCGCTCCGTATAGAGTATTGAGCCACCCACGACAGATGACCCTCGTGTGGAAGCTTACGCCAAAAGCACACACTTTTGTAACGATTGTTTCTGCAGCTATGTGTTTTATATAATGAGGTTGCCACCCCCATTCACAATATCATATTAGTCGCCTTTTACGACATGATTGACCAAGCTACACTTGGCTTTTCCTGTACTCACTTCTCAATATGTGTTTGCTTATTTGTTTCTCTTTTTTTCATAAATTGTTTCGTTTTGGTTTTTTTATCGTACGCCCTCTATTACTCAAGACGAAATCTCCGGTTATTTTGTCTAACCTGAGACTTATTTTACGTGAGTGTGACGATGAAACGCAGCTGACCCTGAATTATTAGATGATATGGTAGAACCCTCGTAGCATCAGTACCCTTGAATATTGTTGTAATTTTATCGTCAATGGGAATTCTTCCACCTGGGCTCATTAGCATGCAAAATGGAGAACGTGGAACTCCACCTTGGCTCATTAATATGAATCAGAGCAGAGTGGACTCGCCACCACGTTTGCTAATTAATATGGAGACAGTTATCTTCTGTGCATTCTGGACATTGCTTTATCTAAAGGGGAGGTAAAGTCACGCCTACTGAAACCTCTAGAGCGATCATAAGCAAGCATTTCGCTACACCTTTCTTTCGCACCTGCCTTAAAGGCGTTGCCTAAATTAAACGAAGAAAGCGGCACACGATCTGAGACAATGACGATCTCAGAGCGGACGATGAAGTTTCCTGCTGCTAGGTAACACGGCAGTGTGAACCAGAGGAGAGCGCTGGAATCGCTCGAAAGACGGAACGAACGGGAAGGACGAAGCGGCCAGAGAATTGAATAACCGAGCGGGGATGGGCGGCATATAATCTCGAATTTTCCCTGAGTTCTTAAAAGGTGTGAAATTTTAACGTGTCCCCCCGATCTGTCATTCCATTTCATATATATAGAGACCCTGTAGAATGCAATTTTATCACTCGTTTGCCAGAGATTTACAGAAGCACTAGCTATAGTAAAATCTTGTTAGATTTCCCCTGGATTTGTGGCTATATTGCAGTGAATTCTATTCTGTGCTAAACGGTATAACATATATTAGTTTCTAGTGATCAGTGGTCTAGTTCATTCATCTTTATTTCACTGGATTTTGTGTTAATTTAAATCTATTAAATTAAACCTATCTCAAAAGTTTCCAGTTGAAAATGTAATGATATATCTCTTACATTATTCAAAAAGATAATAGATGCTTAAACGCTTAAATTAACTTTTAAAGTCGCGAAGGAATTTATAACTAATTAATTAAGTTAAGTTCTATATATAGATGTGTGTTTTAACCATTAGACTCGCGAAGTGTTTTCTTAATATATATAATTAAATACGTGAGTGTATATAATAGTCTTAACGGTAAATTTATAGCGCTTTAGAATGTTATTTGATTTTTCGGTATGAATTACCTGTTTTCTATCTTTCATATAGGGTGATCATAACCTTTGCGTCCCAGCAAAAAAAAACATTGTATAGAGTCCTCCAGACTCGGTTGTTAAATTCCTCCAGAATTTGATGAGACTGTTTAAATTTTAATCTTGTGGCGATCCTGTTGGTATTCCGCTATCTAAAATTACCTGAAAGAAAGCAAACCCAAGAACAATTTTACACGCCATCGATTAAATAAAGATTAACTGGAGAAGAACATTGCCAGAGCTAAATTTGTATTATTTTACTGCTCTACTGCGAAAGAAAATAGAAATATTCCGAACACTAAATGTGCATATTTTCTTCACTGGATTTTAAAACCCTCGAAGTAAACCATACCTCACCGGTCAGTTGTTGTCATCACTCATTAAAAAGTTTTACCATCAGCGGCGAAATCAATGAGACTACACCATTTTCACCACCTGTATCTGTGACCGTGCCATCCCATAGAACTTTCCTTTTAACATAACAAAACCAAAAAACACTTAGGCTTCATCTTCCAGCAATTTCGGGACTGCACTAACGCATAAACCTGATAATCTGGGGCTGGACACAGAAGAAAAAGACACTACCTATGTCGAGTGTTTAATTGATGTTTGTGTATTTTCTATGGAGTGCCAGATTCTACGATCGGTAAGTGTGTGTGAGAAAATGAGTGTTGGCCATCACGAGCGTGCATGAATGACATGAGATTTATTTGGCAACCATTTTTTAATTTGCCTACCTGGTAAATACTTTTACTGTATTCCCTGTATTGTTCCTTTTAAGTGGGATTTTTTTTACTCTGTTTATTCCCGCCCCTTACCTTTGCTTAGCAAAAGGAAAAAATATTGAGAATAACAGGACCTTTTTTCTACCACCCATACCTAGTATTGAAACACCTCTTTTCAGAGTAATTAAATTTACTGTTGGGTTACATTATCTATTTTTTTCTGATAACTACCTATCTTAGGACTGGGTTTATCTTTGTCTATTACAAGCGGGAAGGGCATATTGGATACCACTCTTCATTACCCCCCCCCCCCTTTTTTCTTGTTATTTGTATTTTCTGTACCTATGATTTTTGACTGTAACAAATGATAAATGTTGTGACTGATTTTAATGATAAATAAACATCATAAAATTTTTAGTACTGTGTTGGAAGTCCCAAGCCCAAATTACCCATATGTAATTACCATAGTTTGTATTCACGTAGCGTCCGTGTGTTTGAAGCACCAAATTGGTGTGAGCGCATGTGTGTTTGGAAACTGGCAAATAATTGTTTAGCCAGGAGAGTTTAAGGAGTAGATTGAGAGAAAAGATTGTCGTAAAAGAGTCTGTCCTTACTCTCCCCAGCACTCTGTGAATCAACTATTTACTTCCAAAACCCTTATTATCACAGAGCCTTCACCATCATTCTTCAATCTAAACGGGACCACTATTTCCAAGACTTTTTCTCAAAATAAATTTACGACAATAATTATCCCTTTTTTCCCTAAACAATGATTTGTTTCTTACTATTTGTTTTCTCATTGTACTAACTATAAGTTAATTAACAATTTAAATGTAAATACGAGAGTTGTCTTCAAGCCTTTCCTAATAGGTCTCAATATAAGTTTAAAGTATCTCATAGTTAAAGTCTGAAGTCGTGTCTCAAGTCTCATAGTTAAAGTCTGAAGTCGTGTCTCAAGTCTCATAGTTCAAGTCTGAAGTCGTGTCTCAAGTCTCATAGTTCAAGTCTGAAGTCGTGTCTCATGTCTCTTAGTTCAAGTCTGAAGTCGTGTCTCAAGTCTGATAGTTCAAGTGTGAAATCGTGTCTCAAGTCTGATAGTTCAAGTGTGAAGTCGAGTCTCATGTCTCTTAGTTCAAGTTTGAAGTCGTGTCTCAAGTCTCATAGTTCAAGTCTGAAGTCGTGTCTCAAGTCTGTTAGTTCAAGTTTGAAGTCGAATCTCAAGTCCCTAAAGGCAGCGTCCAAGTCGAGCACCAAATCGAATTTCATTTGTGATCTAAAACAGCTTAGACTCATAATCACTATGTAATCGAACAATCACATCAACCACTTTAAATAATAATAACAAAAATAATCTTACTTTTTTCCTATTTACTGATTGCTTTTATTTGATCAAAGAACATTCATTTTATTTTATCAATTTAAACAAAATCATTTTCGGATTTTCTTGAATGGATGCATTGTCAACGAGGACTGCGAAATTGGTTTACACAAAAGTAACAAGTCATGTGCTATATCGAGTCACTAATATTACAAAAATCGAGTCTAGTCTCGAGTCGGGTTGCTGTGCTGACGTAAGTCCGACTCAGTAACGTTACTGTAGTTATCTAATTGCTGTAGCTTGAAAACTTTTATTTACAGATTAGATTTTAGGTAACCTTAGACATATCGGTGCCAGATCTTTAATTTGTTGGACAGTTGGTATTTGAGTCTGCAATGGTCAGTTTTCAGTCACCTGATCTCTATGTGGCAAGGGGTTAGAATGCTTCTGATAATGTGAATTTGAGATTTCTCTATACAATTTTTCTTTGATGCTATATTCAATTATTTTCATACTTTGTTCTGTCCCCTGTATACATTTTACTTCCCCTTTCTTTGGCAAGTTTGATGTCCCTTTTTCGTTTCCAAATCTAAACAAAACAATCTGCATAAATGGCTCGTGTTACAGACACTCGTAGGATATAAAAAGTAGCAGACTTGAAGTTTGAGGATTTTGTGGTACACATTTTTTTACAGGATGGGATAACCAGTCTCATGCCCAACCCTCCTTAGTCGCTTTTTACGACATGCCTGGTCAGGTACTGTTTTACTATTCTTTGCTTCCATTTCTGGCCGCGGTAACACACGAGTGTAGTAGAAGACTAGACAACAGAAAAATAGCAGAAGTAATAGGCTTACAGGGTCTCAAACCCATATCTGCCAGTCCGATTCGCGGAGTGGTTAGCACATTGGCTTCTCGCGAGAAAGGTTCCGGTTTCGAAACACGGTTGCGTCACGCTGCAGTCTATATAGCTGTTAATTGGTACCTGACTCAGCGCGGTAGTTAGGGAAGAAAAAGGCTGTGATTAAGGGAACTAGTCACTCCATCTCTCGATGCTGAATTTAGTAATAGTAAAACCTCCAACACTTCACAACGGTAGTATTTGCTATGAGACAACCTTTGTTGTTTTCCTTTTCCGTGACAAGGCGATCTGCTTTTTCGTTTCAATATATCTTGCAATGGGCTGGAACCTACTTCGCCTATACTTTGTTGAGTTTATAGCAGGTTTCCGTTAGTACTTCTGAAAGAATCTAGTTCATTGTTTTTAAATGCTTCCTTTTGGCATTTTTGCTGTTGTTGGACCTACACTGTAGAGTAAATAGAGGAAATCCCTTGACACCTCATATAACTAATTATCTAAGTCAACGTCCTGAAAGGAACAAAGTTGCTCGGGACTGATAGAAGAATATCTGCGAAAAACGCTATAATTTCCTTTGTCATTTCTCTGTTTTCTATGCTGCTTATTTCAGCTGTTGTTAAGTCCAGCAGGTCGCCCTCAAATTATGACGGAAAATAGTTATGGTGTTCTCCTCCTGCTGCGTGTCCGAATGACGGCAGAAGTTCTCCTGTGATCATTTAATTCTTTCCACTCCATTTTAACTTCACTGTAGTCAAACTTATCATGACTTATGGTCTATGGTCAATGCACAAGGAAAGCATCGAGAGACCTGCGTGATCTATTTATGGGTGTTCAGTTTAGCTGTCATGCTGCAATGCGCGCTGTTTCCGCAGTTTCCCTAAAATGCACAATGAACAGATTGCAAGCCATGCGCATTATTTAACGCGGTATTCAATTTAGATTTCACTGTGCAAGTGTACTTTTTCCGAATTTTCTTTAAAAGCTGGTGGGATTATTTTGTTCCTTTCAGGACGTTGACTTAGATAATTAGTTTAATGGGGGCTCATCTTTAGCTTTGAAGTTTAAAAGAAAAGAAAAACAGAATGAAAACTAATCGGCTAGACCGGGGGTCGGAAACTTGTCCTTCGCTATCTACCGGTAGATCAAAAGGGATGATTTTATAGATCTAAAGTGATGAATGGGGATACAATTTAAACAATTCTGAAGCTACTAGCCTTTTCCAGCCTGCATTTAAAAACGTTGCACGGCAGCCATCACTTGTGTCAAGAAAGGTAATAAAGAGAGATTATTTTCTTCTTCTTTGTCTTCTTCTTCTGCTTCTTCTTCGTTCACTTTCAGACGTCAACTTGAAGGTGTTCAAAGAAAACAGTTGTCAGCCTGAGGCTGTTGGTACCTCCGTAGAATTTCTTTCCACGAATGGTACTGGTGATGGCCATATGCGCTTTATTTAATTCCTCATATGTTCGGCACCTTAGACGTAGATGTTCAACAGTCATTTTATCGGTACCACAAATAACTTACTTACTTAGTCGTTCCCCTTCTACCGTGTGGTGTAGAGGTCACCACAAATACACTGATCTATATTTCATGAGAGACATGAGCCGCGCTAGCGTAGTGGTTACAACACCGCTCTGACGACCGGGTGATCCAAGATCAAACCCGGGCGACGGCATTTGAGGATTTTTCGTCGACAGGGATTTGGACTGGATTAACACGAGACCTGGCGAAGACATTTGAAGGAGTGTCGTCGACCAGGGATTTGCGGCTCCTGAGCCGACCCAGCTCTAATGGGTACCTCCGAAATCGGCGAGAATCTGCCTGAATGGCGAGGGACACCTGTCTCTATACAAGAAAAAAGGGATACTCACGTAAAATCAATGTCAGGTTAGACATTAATAATAACCTGAGTTTTCGCCTCGAGTATTAGCGGGCGTACGAAAAAAAAAATGAGAGACATTTTAAAATATTCATTCTATAACTGAAACTAATTTTCTACCTAACTGTGCAGAAATAATTTTTATCAAGGTAGGTCTTTAGCGCGTCCAGTTTCAAAAGTAGATGTCTATACTTCTGGGTTACCTACCGCCGGGCTAGACGGATTATTCACATCAATGAAGCTTCCATGTAAACGTAACATTTTTCGACAAACACTCTCACCAAATTGAGCGCTAGATCCGGGTATTTAAACTAAGTGCCTTGAAAGAAGCTGCAGGATTTTCGGATCATTCAACCAGCAGTCAACTTAAATTTGCCTCACTTTAGCAAAACAGAACGCTAAAATAAACATCAGGTGTGTGTATTTTACACCTGATAGGAAGGTTCGAAAAATAGCGTCACGATCTAGTCTACCCACCTGGAAATGGGTGCCGTACCTGGCTCTGCTTTGAGTTAGGGAAGGCAAAATCAACAATGAACGGGGCACTAGTCACCACCCCCCCCCCTCCCTTTTCATAAAGCTGGACCAAGCGTTGTGAAGTCTCTAACACAGGGTTTCTAAAACTGTTTGTGTGCCTTGGTCCACTTTGATTGTTCTATGAAGGCCCTGGGCACCTTTGAATGCTTAGTGAAGGACCTCTTCTTGGGAAAAAAGAGGCATAAAAAATAATTTAAAATTTTAAGTTATGTACACAGATCCTCTAGAGTACATGCAGCGACCCCTTAGAAGCCATTGACAGGACCTTAATGGGCCCATGGACCATAGGTTACGAAATCATGCTCTAACACTTCATTTCCTAACGGCAGTATCAGTTATACGACTATCTTTTCCTTTTTAATTATTACTTACCTACTTAATTAGTCGTTTCTCTTCTACCGGCTGGGTTTTGAGGTCATGACGTATCGTCTGGTTGCGGACCATGTCTCTTTTTGTTATTTCAACCACCTTCCTCAGATACCTCATTTCTGAGCTTTGGAGCTGGCTTTTGTGGGATGTAGTCATTGTCCAGAACCACTGGTTCTGAACCCGGTACCTTTAAAATTAGAGGCGGACGCCATACGTCCTAGCCACTCCACCCCCGCCTTTTTTTCAAGTCAAGCTTACTTGTTATTTTTTTTAACTTTTATCAAGACATCTCTTGTTGTTATGTTCCTACTTAAAGCGCTACTGGTAAACCTCCTCAAGTCATAGACGGGGAAAGAAGGGAAGCCAACGAGACAGGGGCTATCGGCTTCATCATAGCCTGTCATCTCCCCCCAGGGGCATCCACTCTTAACAAACAAATATCAAGTCATCTTGTTCTGTGCCATCCATTCAAGTTTGTCTTCCCTTGTTCCTCCTGTCTTTCTTTTCTGTACCAGCTCTATTTTTGTCTGTGTTTCTACACCACACTTTTCTTGGGGATTCCAGAATATTAACTCCCTTGTGATGCTACTATCAAGTTACAGACATTAATAAATGGGTGCTTGCGTTGAATAGAATGATTGACATGTTATTACAAGATCACTAATGTGGAGTTGATGACAAGAATTAGACAAGTACCGGTGAACGAAGACTTGATTTGATTATTCTGGCGATGTATAAGACACACATTGAGGAAACCTGTTGATAGCTGTACAAGGCAGACCTTGCTCTGGGAATCCCAGAGAAAGAGAAAGAACGAACGAACGAAATCTTTATTTCATCAGGGAAAGAAATAGGCATAATTGCCTTTTTACATTTCTGCCCTGCAATACAATTGTCAACGTTTTACAAATTAAAAATAAAATATTAACAACTTCAGACAGGATTAATTAATATTATCATAACAATCAGAAGCTGAGCATACACACGTACATTTACTCATAGTCAGTCGCGCACATAGAGAGAGGGAGAGAGAAAGAGAGAGAGAGAGAGAGAGAGAGAGAGAGAGAGAGAGAGAGAGAGAGAGAGTTCAAGCAATAAAGCTACTTAGTATAAAAAATTCAATTTAAAATGAAAATATTACAATGACAGTTAAATGCTCGTGGAAACGTTGAAATAACTGAAACAGAATTGTCGTTAAAAGTGTGTACAAAATTTCATGACATGTGAATGCAGATGTCTTTTGAATGAGATGTAATTATCAGTTTTGACAGACTTGGGTAGGGAATTCCATGCTAAAGCACCTGCATAACTAAAACAACTTCGGAAGAGGTCAGTTCGAGGTTTTGCAAGGTCCAAAAGTATGTCTCCTCGTATAAAATATGAGCAGTATTTATAGCGAACGAACATTTGCAAGTATGAAGGCGTTCTGCCGTGTAAAATTTGAGAAGCAAAGGTAGATCATACAAAAATGGAGAATGGAACTGATCACAGAAATGAACATGACGACGAACACATCGAAAGACCTTGAGCTGATAGCATGCCCTAGGGTTAGAGTTAGGTACGACATGACTTAGCACATGTAACACCCTTTAAAAACATGGAAGGGGGGGGGGGGGAAGAGAAGAAGTGAAGGTGATAGGGCAGACTACCGAATCATCATTGCCTGTCAGTTCCCCTAGTAGCATAGGATTTCAACAACCTCCTCCTGCCCAGTGCTATCAGCTCCAGGTCTTACCGTGACTTCCTCATGCCTTTCTTTTCCGACTCCACTGCTCTTTTCCATATATTTTTCAGTTTTCCGCTATATCTATTCCAGAACAATGACTCCCTTGTAATGCTATCAACATTTTTCTGAATGTGTAGGCTTCACTCTTCAGGTTCCCACTGAGCATAGGTCTCTCGATAAATTCATTCCAAGTCTCCCCTTGTCGTGCCGTCAGCTCAAAGATTTGTCAATGTCTTCACAAGCCACTTTACCACTGGAGCCTTATTTTGTCTTGAATGACTGCATTAAGTTATTACCTTTAACGGCTACATCTACGTTGTTTGTTAGTCTTTTGCTTCACAATTTATACAAGATGGGGTTACCGGCCCCGTGCCCAAACTTCCTTTGTCACTGTTTAAGACATTATGGTAAGTTATAGTGTTAATATTCTTTGCTCTCCTTTCGAACACGGTAACACCACACGCGTGGAGGTTGTATCAAGTGTTTCTAATTTTATTATTACTTGTTTATTTCCAGGCTGTCAGCTAGAGATGATCCTCACAATCTATCTGTGTGCTGTTGCCGCGCTCTCTGTGACAGCAGACGTATCGAGGAATGTGCCAAACCGGTGCCCTCAACCGTCACGGTCACTCCCTCACGTTCCAGTGTTTTATTACGGCCACCCTGACGACTGCAAGTACTACTTTCACTGTGATCGTGGCCGAAATATCTTGCTGATTTGTGCGCCTGGTGCTGTATGGAGCGATTATTATCAGACATGCGTTGGCTACTATTCCATTTATGACACATGCACTTTCGATCGTAAGTACCTGTTGTTGCGGCTGTTGTTGTTAAACTAGGGCTGCTGAGCTTGTCTCTCTTTCCTAACCAATGCCACGTAGCAGCAATCCTTGGCAGTATCTGCATTGTACAGTATCTAACACTGAAGCCACTTCCCAACTCCTTAGTTTTGTGAAAAGATCTGCATAGTACTGTCCATTAACTGTGTTGCCACGAGGCAAATAATCTTTCAAAAGGACACCTTTGCCGTCCCAAAAAACAGTCAGCATCACTTTTCCTGCAGATTTCTGCGCCCTCGGCTTGACAGGTGTTGGGGAGCCCGGGATTTTCCATTGCATGCTGGCAATTTTGGATTCGGGGTCATAATGGTGTACCCAAGTCTCATCTACTGTCACCATGGTCTCCAAAAACATTTTTGACTGACACTTTTTGAGCAACTGTTGACAGCAATTTACCCACGTTTGCTTCTGTTCACGTGTCAACAGTCGCGGAACCCAGCGTGCACACACTTTTCTCATGTTCAGTCTGTTGTGTAAAATTCTATAAACTGTTCTTTCATTTAGTTTTACTCTACTAGCTATCTCCATAATTGTCATTTTTCGATCCTGGTCAATTATTTTCTTCACTCTTGTTGCATTTTCATCGTTGCACTCTGAGGCTGGTCTACCAGATCTTAGCAGATCAGCAACATTGGTGCGGCCGCACTTAAACTGTTGACACCAGTTTTTTACCGAAGTATATGAAGGACAAGAATCACGAAACACTGGTTCCATCTCCATGTGTATTTCTGTAGGTGTTTTTCCCTGAAACATCAGAAATTTTATCACAGCTCTGGCCTCCTTCTTTTCCATTGTTTTGTCAAATCTTTGGGGCAGCAGATCCGGTCAATAGGGTACATTGCGCCGTGCACCGTAGCGGAAAAACCCATTGAAGAAACAAACCCGTACTTTACACATTCAGTGCAAATATGATGAACTTTAAACGTGCCAAGTTTCATTTTCCTCCTGTGACTCCTTCATGGTCAGGCCTAAGACTTATGTCAATCCCCTTGTACAAGGCACGGCCACTTGGTGAATGGGGGGCAGAAGATATTCCAAGAGGCTTCAAAAACAAAAAGGATTTGAGCTTGCATTGCTTTGCCACATTTTTCTCTACAAGAAGCACCTTGTAGTAATTAAGATTGTGTTCTCTTTTACTGATTACTATAGAACTGCGTTCCATTTTCGGGTCAAACTTCACTATGCTAGCAATGACAGTGCTTCTTGGTTACACCTTGAATGAACATGATGAGCATGTGAAAGTTATACTCCTGCTTCCCATGGAATTTAGCGCAAATTAAGATGGATTTTCTAAATCTTATAACGGACATACAGCGTAAAAGATAAACAGCGTTATATCAAATAACCGCTAATCGAACAGCGTAAGACCAGGGGGATTTCTGTACCTAATTAATTATTATTCTCTAGTTATAACCACATGTTATTTTGTTCATTTCAGGAGAATTGAGCCCGCATGTATGCAGCACCGGGCCCACGCTGGTCCCTCACCCAACAGAATGTCACAGATACTTCAACTGCTCACAGACAGGTCCTAATCAGAATCGTTACCTGAAAAATTATGAGGCAGAGTGCCCTTACCCTCAGCTTTTCGACAACCGTGACTTGAAATGCAAGGTGAGTGGCTTACCCAGGGTTCGAACCCCGTACCTTCCGTTCGACAACACCGCCTAGCTATACAAGCGAATGGAGGATAGTGTGATTCGCTTGTATAGCTAGGCGGTGTTGTTGTACGGAAGGTACGGGGTTCGAACCCTGGGTAAGCCACTCACGTCTGTTGTTTTTCTGTTGTCTAGTGTTCTACTTCTTAGTTTCTTGCGAGTGCCTGAAAACATACCTTTATGTTTGTCTAATATTAATTTATTGTTGTAGGATGTCTGTTGTAGGATGTTTGTTGTAGGGAGTCTGTTGTAGGATGTCTGCGATGTTGTCTGTCTATCTGCTTCTTGGTCATTCCCGTGTTCTGAAGCCAGATTTTCAATTATTGTAAGCGAGTAGTAGTAATTTATAGGGCTCCATTCCATGAGATGGCTAAACCACTTACTTATCCGTCTTGTATACTTGATGGTGTAGAGACATGAGCAAGCGATTAGATGAACGAATTGGGGCCCTTGAGATGAGATTGAGATAACATCTAGACCACAAGTACAAAATTGGTGCAACAGATCTCTGCACCTGCGGTACCATCCCAATGACAGTCGAACACCTGCTGCAGTACTGCCCAACCTACAGTAATGAACGGAGTAGCATATGGCAACAACCCACTTCTGTCAACGAAAAACTGTTTGGAGATGTCGGGAACCTTGAGTTGACTACTGCATTTATTAGAGTCATAAATGTGGAAGTTTGAAGGCGAACGAGGAAGAAGAACGAACGAGCGAACGAACGAAGAAGAAGAAGGGTCCCTGAGATGTGGAAATATAGATGAATGGGGCATGTCTCGCGGAAAGAGAAGAAAACAAATAAAGAGGGCATAGGAAACCTACGAATGAAAAGAGAATTAATCAAAGTTAGTCAGATAAAATGTTATGGCCACGTCAACTGACATAACAGCTTACTGAAGGCTAAAACAGACCGCAGAGGTGAAGGTAAACGTACAAGAGGAAGACAGCGCTGTAAGTGTGAAGATAACATCAAGAGATGGACATGAAAGAGTTAATCGGAGTTCACCATCAAGACAAGAGATGGACATGAAAGAGTTAATCAGAGTTCACCATCAAGACAAGAGATGGACATGAAAGAGTTAATCAGAGTTCACCATCAAGACAAGAGATGGACATAAAAGAGTTAATCAGAGTTCACCATCAAGACAAGAGATGGACAGGAAAGAGTTAATCAGAGTTCACCATCAAGACAAGAGATGGACAGGAAAGAGTTAATCAGAGTTCACCATCAAGACAAGAGATGGACAGGAAAGAGTTAATCAGAGTTCACCATCAAGACAAGAGATGGACAGGAAAGAGTTAATCAGAGTTCACCATCAAGACAAGAGATGGACAGGAAAGAGTTAATCAGAGTTCACCATCAAGACAAGAGATGGACAGGAAAGAGTTAATCAGAGTTCACCATCAAGACAAGAGATGGACAGGAAAGAGTTAATCAGAGTTCACCATCAAGACAAGAGATGGACAGGAAAGAGTTAATCAGAGTTCACCATCAAGACAAGAGATGGACAGGAAAGAGTTTATCAGAGTTCACCATCAAGACAAGAGACAGAAAACGTTGGAGATCCATTACAGCCAACCTTCTTTGTGAAGGCGACACCTGATGATGATGATGCTCGATGTGATTGCTATACAAATTTGTTTTTGATGTCATCATGTCTCGCGTTGTCTCTCCTTGTAACATTAAAGCCTGACTCTTTTAATTTATAAACAACAGTTTTAATACGAAGTCCAATCGTCATGTTCCTAAGTATCTAGCGGAACGTCTTCTAACCAACAATAAAACAATCCTGACAGCTTTTCGGGAAAAACATTTTAAAAAAGGGAAGTGCACCTTAAAAACTAAATTGAGCACCAATTTAAATAACGCGCGTCTTACAATCTTTTCATTGTGCATTTTCTGCAAAATACCAAAAAACGTTCCGCATCGCACCGTGAAAGATAAATGAAACATCCATTAAAAGAACAAGCTGGACTTTCAGTTTTTGTCTTGGTGTACTGACCACTGATCATAAATCATGATAAGTTTGACTACAAAGATCCAGTGAAGGTGAAATGGAATTAAATGACCACATTAGAGGGTTGGTGTCGTCATCAGGGAATACAGCAGATAGAACACAGCATAATTATTTCCCGACATGTTTTGGCGGGTTACTTGCTAGTAAAGTTATAACCACAATGATGATGGTGGTAATGGTTCGACACGATGACTAATGTTGAACTGATGACACGATGACTAATGTTGAACTGATGGCACGATGACTAATGTTGAACTGATGACACGATGACTAATGTTGAACTGATGACAAGATCACTAATGTTGAACTGATGGCAAGATCACTAATGTTGAACTGATGACACGATCAACTAATGTTGAACTGATGACAAGAACCAGACAAGTGCCAGTGGAGTAAGACATGAGAAGACTGGTGATGGACATGACATAAATGTCAAGAAACTTGATGATAGCATTACAAGGCAGTGCTTGGTCTGGAATCTCCAGGGTAGGAGAAAGAACGTTTGAACAAACAAACAAAAAACACATGGAGAAGAGAACTGGATACATAAATGAAAATGATGAGGACAACTTGGAAAGAACTTGAGCGGATGGCACGTGACGGGAAGTCTTGTCTTGTGTTTATTGAAGGTCTTTGCTCCTTGGGCAGCTGAAGGGTAAAGAAAACAAAGATTGTACTGATAGTGTTATCATCACACTGATAGTGTTATCATCACACTGATAGTGTTATCATGAAACTGATAGTGATATCATCACACTGATAGTGTTATCATCACACTGATAGTGTTATCATCACACTGATAGTGTTATCATCACACTGATAGTGTTATCATCACACTGATAGGGTTATAATCACACTGATAGTGTTATTATGACACTGATAGTGTTATCACCACACTGATAGTGTTATCATGACACTGATAGTGTTATCATGACACTAATAGTGTTATCATCACACTGATAGTGTTATCATCACACTGATAATGTTATCATCACACTGATAGTGATAACGTTACACTGATAGTGTTATCATGATACTGATAGTGATATCATCACACTGATAGTGTTATCATCACACTGATAGTGATATCATCACACTGATAGTGATATCATCACACTGAAAGTGATATCATCACACTGATAGTGTTATCATCACACAGATAATGATAACGTCACACTGATAGTGTTATCATCACACAGATAATGATAGATGATAGGAAACTCTTTACAGAGCGATACAACAGGAGGCAATCTGATCATCAGAAGAAGTCCCCCCATCAGACAAGTGTTTCGGCCCAGTATACTCCTTTACACTCTAAGGGGGGGCGGGCCCACTTGGGTCATGACTCCCAAGCGTCTCAGTCTCCTGTTGTCTTGTATCGAAAATGAACCCATTTCACTTATGGTAGCAACTTTAATCCACAACTCCGCCAGCCGTGGAGGCAATTGTGAAAGTAACAAAGAGAAGACAAATTATTCCGTTCGTTCCGTCGCACACACTGAGACACCATCGTGAAGCCGCCGAGCCTAGCCACTGAAATTCTGACACTGACACCTCCTATAATATACATCGCCTGTTGCCCCTCAGTCACAGCCCGCTCACTAGTACACCACAAAACTCAGCGTTTTGTGGACTTAGAAAAATTCCTGGTGTTTTCTGTACCGCAGCGTTTATTGTCACGATTTCCATTGCCCATTGCGGTTGTTCCACAGCCAGCCTGATGCCTTTTCGGCAGTTTCACTAAGCCTCTTCAGTGCCCTTGTTCTCGCCTGTCCCTTCAACCCCACAGTTTCAATAGATCATACATTGATGCAGCCACAAGCCCTCTTGCGCCCACTTCAACAGCCATGACCCTTGTAGTGAACCCCTCGTGTCTCAGATCCGCGGCCAGATCACTATATTTGGCCGCTTTGAACGAATGTTGCTCGTCTAATCTGGATTCAAATGGCACGGTCAGTTCAATCAGTATGACCTGAAGCGTTGAAGAAGAATGAAGCACTATATCCGGCCGTCTCCGCGATTTCCTGATACTCTCTGGATATGCCCCTCGTCCAGGTAGGTCTACCGCCATCTCCCAGTCGTTTGCACAATCAAGAAGAGATGGTAAACTGCTACCTGGTTTACTCGGTTTGGGGTGTGCTGACTTTCCTGCCCTCAGAAAGTATGTATTTGCGGTGCTCGGCCTGGGTTTGCTGTTCGCCTTCATCCTTGCTAGATCTATTGTCGCAGCAAGCTCATTTAGCACTTTGTTATGGCGCCAGGTGTATCGCCCTTGCCCTAATGACACCTTACACGCTGAGAGCACGTGTTCGAGTGTCTGCCTCCCCTGGCACAGGGGGCACTGCTCATCATCCGACTTTCCCCATTTCACAAGGTTGGTGGCCGACGGCAGCAGGTCATACATTGATCTAACCACGAAGCTGAGCCTAAGAGGTGCCATATGCCATATATCATTCCATGTCAAGGACCTCTGCAGGGCTCCTTCCCATGTAGTCCATTGGCCTTGTTGGACCTGCTGCACTGCTTTTTGCAACCTCTTATCATTCTCAGCCTCTCGTATCTCATGAACAACCATGTCTCTGCGCTCCCTGCTTGATGCCTTGGACCACCAGCGGATGTCTCCATGACCAAATCCCCGTCTATTCGTCTGTGTGTATCCGATTACCTCCCTCAGTTTGAGTGACTCTTGGGCAGCATCAACAGCTTCTTCCACTCTGATAGTGTTATCATCACACTGATAGTGTTATCATGACACTTATAGTGTTACCATGACACTGATAATATTATCATGACACTGATATCATGTCCATGACATTGGTAACATTATCACGATATTGATAACAAAGATAACATTACCTTGAACAATGATGACCAAGACAATAATAACATAATCACTAACAGCAGTGATAAAAGAAGAGACAACATGACCAGTTTGTCAATTTTACAATGCACACAAATAGCTGATTAAACAAATAAATAAATATAGATAATTAACAGGGACTGGTTGGACATAAAGGATGACAACTTACAACAGAAAATAAATATAAGTGATAGGCTCATTGGGAATCGAACCTAGTACCACCCAAACGGCGCCATCGTCTTAATATGAAGGTAATCGTGAAAGAACGCACAGCCAATTACCTTTATTTATTTATATATTTATTAGTCACATGGTTCATGTTTTATTCATTATTTATCTGATTATACGAAACGATTCGGGGGAAAACTTCGTCGGCTGCAAAACAAACAATAGACAAAATAAATAAACCAAATATTAAAAAAACTAACCATGGAGCGAGTTAACACAAACTGTACCAGGCTTAGACAAAGAAACCAATTTCACACTCACTTACTCTTATGTATTTATTTGCTATGTATTTACACATACTGTTTTTGTAGGCGACTACTACGCAAACCAGTGTGGCACCTCTCATTGTGAACCATGCGAAAGCAGACTACCATCATGTGTTGGTCTTACAGACGGCGACCATGTAAGTTGGAATAATTATCATATAAGGACAATACTGACTTCTGCTATCCGTAATTTTCTCTTAACTGAACATCGTGTTAACCGAAACGCTCTCATATCCTTTTTCTGTTTTTGACCGGAAGATCTTTATAAAGGACAACGAATAGAAACAGCAGAGATAAGACAGCAAGAAATTACATACACTTGTTTGTTTGTTTGTTTATTTTTTAAAAATTTAATGGTACAAGCTATAAATGTAAAACGTGTACCAAAAATAAACAAAAAACATACGCTTATAAAAGGATGCTTGCTTAGAATAGAAGTTGTATGACAAGATCACTCTTTATACAAGAACTAGACGTGTACCAGTGGAACAATAGATGACAAGATCACTCATGTGGAACTGTGTACAAGAACTAGACGTGTACCAGTGGAACAAGAGATGACAAGATCACTCATGTGGAACTGTGTACAAGAACTAGACGTGTACCAGTGGAACAATAGATGACAAGATCACTCATGTGGAACTGTGTACAAGAACTAGACGTGTACCAGTGGAACAATAGATGACAAGATCACTCATGTGAAACTGTGTACAAGAACTAGACGTGTACCAGTGGAACAATAGATGACAAGATCACTCATGTGGAACTGTGTACAAGAACTAGACGTGTACCAGTGGAACAATAGATGACAAGATCACTCATGTGGAACTGTGTACAAGAACTAGACGTGTACCAGTGGAACAATAGATGACAAGATCACTCATGTGGAACTGTGTACAAGAACTAGACGTGTACCAGTGGAACAATAGATGACAAGATCACTCATGTGGAACTGTGTACAAGAACTAGACGTGTACCAGTGGAACAATAGATGACAAGATCACTCATGTGGAACTGTGTACAAGAACTAGACGTGTACCAGTGGAACAAGAGATGACAAGATCACTCATGTGGAACTGCGTACAAGAACTAGACGTGTACCAGTGGAACAATAGATGACAAGATCACTCATGTGGAACTGTGTACAAGAACTAGACGTGTACCAGTGGAACAATAGATGACAAGATCACTCATGTGGAACTGTGTACAAGAACTAGACGTGTACCAGTGGAACAAGAGATGACAAGATCACTCATGTGGAACTGTGTACAAGAACTAGACGTGTACCAGTGGAACAAGACATGACAAGAAGACACTAGAGGTGGATAAGACACACATTTAGGAAACCTGTTGATAGCATTACAGGGCAGTCCTTGTTCTGGAACCCCCAGCGTAAAAGAGATAGACCAAAGAACACGTGGAGAAGAGGGCTAGAGACAGACATGAAGGGGATTAAGAAGGCAAATACAGACCTTGAGCTGATGGCACGTGACCGGGGAAGACTTGGTGTAAGTTTGCTGAAGATCTATGCACCTAGAGGAGGTAGATAAATATTATCTCTCTGATGATAGCTGCCTATGATGAGGATTATGCTGATAATGAAGTGAACGCTGAAGATAATAATGATGTGGATGATGATGATGTTAATGAGGTGAATAAAACACTTTATTTAAAAAAACTAACCTATATAAAAAATCCCAGCTTTTTCTGTCAGTGCGTAACGCTAAGGGATGCAACTTTGGTTGAAAGTTAGACATTAATTGTATTGTTTCCCTTATATGTTCTCTCCCGAATTTATGACGGACTTTTACACTAGTTATATAAATATTATCATATTTTCTCCTTCCTTTCATCTTGGCCTCTTATGTAACATGGGACCATCATTACATCTGGTCCTCTTGCAGAGAGCCTGTATCAAAGCATTTTATGTGCTCCACCCAGTGGCGTTACTAGGGATTGTGGGGGGTGCGGACCGCACCGGGTGTTCCCATCAGAGGTGGCGACACCAAAATTACTGTCTATGAAATTGTTGTGCAGTGTTTCAGCAGAAATTTATTATTTTTTTAATAAAAATATCCATGTAGTTAGTTATAACCACAAAAACATTTTTCGTAAGTCCAGCTTACATGTACTGTATCAATATACCTACTATATTATAATTTAAAGGTGTAATGTTAATTTTGCTAGTTGTTTATGTCACAACTATTGCCATTACATTCAGTGATTTACGGGAATTACGAGTAACATTAGTACAAAAAAACATTACTAAGGATTATGTATGGTCTGGTACGGGAGGAGGTCCATGGAGGTGACACCATGAGTTACCGTACTGGGTGACACCAACCCTAGGGACGCCACTGACTCCACTATTGGTTGTTTTTGTAGAAATTTGTTTGACACGATGACGTTTTCAGCTTGATGATGTTTTCAGCTTGATGACGTTTTCAGCTTCAAGCTTGTATCGTCTTGTGGAATGCCTGAGGAAGCAGTGAACCTAATCATTGTGTGTACCCTCCCGCTCTCCTGGACTACACTGGGATTGTATCGTTACAAAACGGTCAAGGTTGTCCCGTAGAAGATAATGCCGAAGGGGAGTGAAGTGTTAGAGATCGGATAGGTGTTAAATAACGTTTTTTTAGGTCGGGGTGACCTCACAGTTATTGTCTTCCCTAATTCAACAGCAGGGTTAGATATCCATTTACAGCTGGGTAGACTGGAGCGTGATGCTACCAGGTATCGAACCCGGAACCTCTTCTTCACCTGTCAACTATCTAAGGAGCATAGGCCTTCAACTAACGTATGCCAAGTCTCCCTTCCCCGTGCCACAAGGTCAAGGTCTTTTCCTGTCTTCTTCATCCCCTTCATGTCTATGTCCAGTTCTCTTGTTTATGTGCTTTCATCTTCCTCTATCTTTCTTACCTTGTGGATTCCAGGAAAGGACTGTCTTGTAATGCTATTAACAGGTTTTATCAATGTGTGTCATGTCCATCTCCAGCGTCATATTCTCATTTCTTGTTTCACTGACGCTTCTCTAGTTCAGTCCCATAATACCTGTCGTAAATACGTCGGTCGGTCAGTCACATTTTGCACACCGTCATTTGCGCACTTTTTCTATTTTCGAGAGAGTACATTATCTTTCAACCACAGCTAAGGGGTTGAAAGTTAGACAATAATTGTATTGTTTCCCTTCTATGTACTCTCCCGAAAATAGAAGAGTGCGCAAATGAAGGTGTGCATGAACAGTTTGATTATGGAAAGTCAAGACTTTAAAAAGATGCACGAACAATTACGAGACATGTTGTCATAAAAGAAATGTTAGTTATTTAGTCAATTTACGGTCCATTAGATCATTATCACTGCTCCACATGTCATTTAGGAAGGTTACTCCATGTCTTCATATTTAATACATCCATATAATTTTCACTACAAATATCTAATGATGGTCGCCTGCAATGAAATGACCACAGTGGGAATAGTACCGTCTGTAATACATCTAACAAAAACAACACACTATAATTAAAAACATGTCCATATTGACAGGTTATTGCTAGTTCTTGTATAATTCACTAATTTAATTCGTGCAGTAGTATTTATGAACACGTGAAATTCCCCATTGAGAATTGAACAGTATTGACGATCCGACTTTTTGTAAGCGCGAACGAATTTGTGTATCCGGCAAAATTAACTTGTACAATTATCTCTATTTCAGACACATCCAAGTAAACCCGAGTCCCCATACCATATTACTTGTTCGTCTGAGAGACTCGTCCTAATTCAGTCATGTAGCAAAAAGACCACATCCGTGGCTGGTAATGTAGCGTCAAACAAAACCGAATGTGTTTCTATTTGGACAAGTTCAAACGAGAGCATCAAAGTTAATCACTGATGGAACAATTTCGATCACGAAAAAATAGATATTCGATTGGATGTCATTTGAGGGAAACTCCAGAACGACGTAAAGGTGGCATTTCATTGTAATTACAAATGTATTACCTTATATATTGTTTAGCATTTGAAATAATTATATATTTATATTACCACTGCCAAAGTGCCCTTTTTTCGGCAGGTTTTATTTATTTCACATTTTCAACGAACTCCCAATCAGATTTGTGTCATTATCCTTGCGACAAAGGAAGAAAGTAATAAGGAGAGAGAGAAAGAAAGAGAGAGACAGACACAGTGAGACAGAGAGAATGGAAGAAAACAAACACAGGAGTTATACAGATCAATTTAGAACATGACTAAATTGCAAGACGAATTAAGAATTCTTGACGAGAGGTCACGGCAATTAAGTATGAAGATACAAAGAGAAAAGTCAAACGATAACCATATAACACTAGACGATACAAGTCTATAAGATGATACTCGATACTAATCGTGCCAGCAATTCAGACAACGTTGGAAGAAGGGACATGGATATCAAAATTAGAATACACAAGGCTACAGCAGCTTTAACTCATTGGAAACCATACATAGAGACGTGGAACGAAATCAAGTCCAACAAGCCACTCCCAATGTTTAGCTCTGAACAATGGAGAACATTGAAGACAGTAACCAATAAGTCACAGACATAAGACATTAATAAATAGGTGCTTGCAAAGAAGAGACGGATTGAAATGGTATGACAGTATCAATGTGGAACTGATATACACAAACAAGCAAATACCTGTGATGAAACATGTCGAGAACCCAGGATTGCATACTAAGCTTGAAGGAGTCAATTGAGCCCTAGGCGTAACTCTTGCTTTTCCCGTTGGGTGTATGCAGGAGGATCTCAGTATGGACCCATGATAGGCAGTGGGGAGCTGAGAAGTGGCTCTGTGTAGAACGTGACAATTTCATATGAGAGCCCAGAACCAGAGCACATCCCCCTTGGACGGCAGGGAATGCAGTAAACCACACGCTTCTTCCTCCTAGCGTGGAACTAGCTGTGATGATCGTTTAAATGCAAGCCAAGTTCGAAGAAATTGAAGCTCATGACTTCAAGTCAACACTTTTCGGAACGGCAGAAAATCCACAGAAAAAGCCAATATTTATATTGTAGATAATACCATGGAGTCTTCAACTTGGTATTGGTTAAAAAGGAGCGAGAAGCTCAGCAGTCACAGTTAACAACAACAACAACCTTTAGAGCAAGTGGTAAGGAGAAGACGATGGCGTTGGACAGGCCACACATTGATGAAACCAGCTGATAGCAAAGCAATGATTATTTTGGAATCCACGAGGTAAGAAAAAATAGAGGGACACTTAAAAGACACGGAGAAGGCAATAAGAGGCAGACATTAAAGTGACTTTTAGAAACATGGATAGATCTTGAAAGAACAGCACAACATAGCAGCACTTAACTATAATTTATTGCGGGCATGTGCTCCATTGGAACCTGATGGGTAATGAAACAAACAAAACATTATACTCAACACATCACGTCGCTAGTGGAAGGTATTTATAGAAATGCTTCTCATAATTCCTACATAACTGTCTAAGTGAAATGTCCTATAATAAACAACGACAATAATCCCGTCAGCTTTTCGGGAAAATACGGAAAAGGTACGCATTGCTCCCTGAAAGTTTAATTGAATATCCATTAAAAGAGCACGCAGGTTATTCAATTATTTGACAACGCACTGATTATAAGTCATGATAAGTTAACTACAAAGATCCGATGTAGTTGAAACGGAATGAAATGTCCCCTGGAGAGTTTACGCTGTTATCAGAATATGCAACAGGAAGAGCACGACAAAATTATTTCCCCTTCTGGTTGTGGTGAGGTAATCAAACGTATTTAACTAAGTGTCGAGACTGTCGTGACTATGTTTCGTCATGTCATATATATATAAGATAAACGTTAGCAGCATTATAAATTATAGGGGTTTTTGTTTTTCTTTGCTTTACGTTGCGTTTTTTTGGTATATGAGAATAAACATATATATGTCATGGTGTTACAGCATTACTTAATTGAAACATGTCATAGTTGTATCTATTTCAAGTGTTCCGAACTTGGGGTACGTGAACTCCCGTGGGATTCGGGGAAGATCTGGTAAATAACTTTATTATTTTACTGATTTTAACACCTCTGGGGTAGAGGACCCTCCAGCTCGTGGCATCACAACACCCCGCTGTTTTAGTTGATCTGGCATGTTATACAAATGTTGAGCCTGTTTGAGTTGGTCAAGTTTATTTTTATTTCAGTAAGAATATAACTAACCTTAATTGTTTGTCTTGATAATAAAATAAATCTTTAATTATGCATATATATATATATATATATATATTGTTTCATAAGAAAGGGACCATGTCCCTCATTGGACGATCAAAGGCTTCCGTAGCACACAAAAGGTTAAAAAAGCCTGACTGTTTACAACTTTATGACACTAAAAAAATATTACGTAAAAGAAAAAGTTTTCTTTTTGAAAATTCAATTAATATCTTTATTCATTTTCTGAGATATATATATATATATATATATATATATATATAGGGAGCCGCGGTAGCATAGTGGTTAGTGCACTGGCTTCCTAGCGCAGTGGTCTATGGTTCGATCCCCAGATGAGGCGGAAAAATTTTTAGGCCACAAACGGCTCCTGGGTCGACCCAGCCCCAAATGGGTACCAGAGCTACTCTGGGAAGGTTAAGGCGGCCGGCGTGATGCCGACGGTCAAGATAATATGGGCCTAACACCATATTGCCAATATGCCTAAATGGGCGTGTAACGGGTTCCTTTACCTTACCTTATATATATATATATATATATATATATATATATATATATATATATATATATATATATATATATATATGCATGATAAACTCTATCATTTATATTCTATCACATTGAATACGTAGTACGGGAAGGTTTACTCAGAGCCAAGGGGGTACAGTGAAGGAAAAAAGGTTGGGAACCACTGATATGTTTAATGTTAATCGTCACTAGAAACCCTTTTCCGGTTATTCGGGGTCGGCTCCTGGGCGGTGTATGCGGTACCGGGCGCTGACGTGGGGAAGGTGCCGAAACTTATTGTAAATAATAAAAATAAATAAAAACATAAAATTCTAAAAAGAACAAGATGAATTAAACATAAAATTTCAAAGTAAGAAATTATTTCTTTATATGCAACTGATCGTTTTCCTATTTGTCTATATAATTTATTTTTCAAAAGCAAAGTGTTGAGTGCCCATCTTTAATTCAACATAACAAAAACGATTATCTATGTATAATAAAGTGTTAGGAACATAAATGTATTATGCGGGGTTTTTTTTTTTTTTGTTGTTGTTGTGTAAAACGCTACAGTAAAAATTACTTGCAGAAATTACAGGGAGATCCAATGATAGGAAACTCTAAACAGAGCTACACAATGGGAGGTAATCTGATCATCATAAACAATCTCCCGTCGTACAAGTGTTTCGGCCCTTTATCTGCTTTACACTCTGTGTGTGGGGGGAGGGGGTGCACGTGTATTATACCTCCTAAGTATCCGCCTCCTGTTATCTTGTCCCACCTGCACTGGGAATTGAACCCACTCCAACTTAGTTGTGCCTTTCAACTTCAGTCTTGGTTTTATCCATGCTGCCACTCTGAGGAATTTATGAAAATAATCATTATGTAACTCAGTAGCATGAAATTAAGTCTCGTTAGAGTATAGTAAAGTACAGCACACGGGGTGGGGGTGAGGGCCGCACCATCACGAGACCCCGCCCCACCTAGAAAAATCCCCCAGATCCGACTTTGCGTCTCTCAGTTTGTATGTAAGAAAATTGCTGCTATAAATATGTACATGTTCCTAATATATTTGCTTGCCACAACATACCAATGTTTTATTGTCAATAAACTCAAGTTCATAATTTTGAAATGAATATAAAATCATTATAAATATGAGTTATGTCTTTTCTTGATGCATCCAAGAGCGAGAGAGAGAGAGAGACAGAGAGAGACAGAGAGAGAGAGAGGAAAAGAGAGAAACTGAGAGACAGAACGAAGGAACGAGCTTTATTTTAAAACGGTTGAGAATTGGGCACACAGGCACGTCTGACATTCTGCCCTTTCTTTCTCTCCCTTGTTATACTGAATTTATTCATTCACACATGTCTTTTACATATTTATGTCACACATGGCTGTACCCCATTGGCTCTGAGTAAACCTTCCCGTACTCCCTATACAATGTGATAGAATATAAGTTATACAGTTTACCATTCATATAAATATGAGAAAATGAATAAATATATTAATTGATTTTTAAGTCACACAAGTAAAATAATGAAGCTCATAATCCTCACCGATAAAATGATGCTCATAATCCACACAGATAAAATGATGCTCATAATCCACACTGATAAAATGATGCTCATAATCCACACAGATAAAATGATGCTCATAATCCTAACAGATAAAATGATGCTCATAATCCACACCGATAAAATGATGCTCATAATCCACACAGATAAAATGATGCTCATAATCCACACAGATAAAATGAAGCTCGTAATCCACACAGATAAAGTGATGCTCATAATCCACACAGAAAAAAATTACAAAGCTCATAATCCACACAGATAAAATGATGCTCATACTCCACACAGATTAAATGATGCTCATAATCCACACAGATAAAATGATGCGCATAATCCAAACAGAAAAAAATAACAAAGCTCATAATCCACACAGACAAAATGACAAAGCTCATAATCCACACAAATAAAATGATGCTCATAATCCACACAGATAAAATGATGCTCATAATTCACACAGATAAAATGAAGCTCATAAACCACACAGATAAAATGAAGCTCATAATCCACAGAGAAAAAATGACTAAGCTCATAATTGTGGTGAAATTACAGTGATGCAACGTTAAAATTCCTCCATTTTAAAGATAACAGGTAAAATAACATGTAGGGATAAAAATATAGGTAGGATACGCTGATACATTCTCGCCCATGCCAGCGTTTTCTAGCGCCATTTAAAACTAACTAGTTATAACATGCAGACTAACAGCCTATCCTTTTAGACGGGGTGGAAACGGAGGTAACGGAAAAAAATGTGACGGTCTGAACACGTATTTGAATCTAAAGTCTAGAAGACGCAATTTGTAGTTTTTTAAAGAAAACATTACGCCACTAGTTGACACAATGTAAGGAATTGGACGAAAAACGACCTTAGCTCTTGTCAGAAACAGACGTATCTTGGACGTTCTACGGTAAATAGTCGTTTTAGTTTGAATATAGCGGCAAACGCCGTGAACGAAGGTACAAAAACAAATTTCAAAACTAACCTTGAAAAAAGTAGGTTTTTCCTTAATAATAAGTTTAGGTGAATAAAAAATAGCTAGTTTGATAGCCCATCTTTATCTGAGAAATAATATACTTTTAATTACACAGACGGACAGATAACACGGAAGATATTGACGAAAGACTGTATTGTTCAATACAGACTAGCCGACAGTTATTTGTGCATACTTCTCACAAAAATCACTTTTGACGCGTCCTTGAGCCTAACGCAGTAAAACAAACTGCATGTGGACAAGGGGCAAAAAAGGGAGGGTAGAAGCTAAAAGTAACTTTGCCTCGAAATCGTATAAGTAAGTGGGGAAAATTTGTGTAGCTTTTTTGTTGTTTCGTCTAGAAACAAGTGTAATTTTGGGAAAAACCAAGTTAGGACGGACAGACCAACATAAAAATATTACACATTAGACAGAAACTGGACCTAAATTTGACATTGCAGTTTGAATATTTGAACGGTAGAGGGGAAGTCCGCTGATTGGACGGAAGCTTTCATATTGTAGAAAAAACAGTAGAGGCAATTGCCATTTTGTAGAAGACTGTCCAGATGCACAGTTCGTTATTGCTAGAAGAGTGATTTCCATGAGATATTATATATTATCAGTGGGACGCCATAATCTAGCCAGCAGCTCATTTGAGTTTTTCTAGTACAACGTAACTGTGTTTTCAATTTTGTATTGTGGTAAGGAGAAAAATTCATTAACCCTTTTATTAAACATTTAATATTTTGAGTGATTGATACTGCCATGTCATGAAAAATGATTACGACAAGTGAGTAATTATTCTAGGTCCCCAGCGACAGTCCAGGGCCTAGAGGCAAACAAATAATATAGGAAAACATATCCAAGACTATAGAAGACAGATCTATATTTGAGAGCAGTGGGAACATATCACCCACCTTATTGGATGGAAAAGGAGACTAATGAACATATTTCGGATGCAATGCAGTCATGGGAAACTGGTGCTATTTGATACCACCTGGGTGAGATGTGCTGAGTTGGTCAGAGAGATCTGACCCGATCTTTGTAAATTTTGCTTTGCTTTGTTGTGTGTAAAATTGGTGTAGTAGGCAGTGTGTTGACACATGGCAAAAATTTTGGTTTCAGAGTTTCTGGTCTGACACTGCGCTAGTGCCAGATGCTTTGAAGAGGTCCAAGAGTGGATGCCTCAGAAGCCTATCATTTTACTCCAGCACTTGTGAGGAGTGGGCCACTTGAATTCTTTACTGCATCGTCACAGGCCAGATAAGTTGAATACCTGGCCTGCTGTGGATTCATCAAACTTTTCCACATTAAAATAAATAAACAAAATCCTGGTGTATAAAAACTATACCTCAATTCCATATTTCAAAGACACTGACTATTATAAACAGAGATCGGGTATGATGACACCACCCCGACTAGACATCCAGTGCTAGTTTTCCAAAGACACTGTATTTAGTGTTAATATTAACCAATGTAACAATATATCTATGTACAAAAATTTCATTTTGATTATGCAATATATATATATGCACTTTTATTGATAAATACATATTGTTTCATACGTCCTGACCAGAAGAAAGTTTGGTTCAGGACTAAATAAATTCTAAAAAATTGTAAAATTTAAATTCTAAAGCCAGTGTTCGTTGATTTGATCATAGAGCTTATTATTATTAGACTTAGTGTTTACATGTGTGTGTCTGTGTATTTAATTACCTACACATCACATTTCATTACCCTAGACATTAAACGTAGCTAACATACATAATAGTAGAATAAGTCTGTTTGAGGTCATAAGTGGTAGCAGAAAGGCATTCTGTAACTCACATAAAATTTTATCTTCAGGAGCCTTCACAGCTGACCTCATCCAGTACACTAGGTAACATAGCAACCACGCAATAACATCAAAAACCACTACAATAATCCACACAGAAAAAATGACAAAGCTCATAATCCACACAAATATAACGAAGCTCATAATCCACACAGAAAAAATGACAAAGCTCGAAATCCACACAGAAAAATTTACCAAGCTCATAATCCAAACAGACAAACTGGCTAAGCTCATAATCCACACAATCAAAATGAGACAGCTGATGTGTTGACAGACATTTGGTTCCTGCATGCACAGTAACGGTAACGAACGCATTGAAAACACAACAATATGAATATTTATTGTCAGGTACAATGGATAAATACAAAATATACAGACCTATTTAGCCTCAAACTACATGTAAAAATATACGTACGTTTGTTGCATGAAATATTCTATGTAACAAATTATTGCCATTTTAAGAAAGAACCAGAGTTCTTCAGTGTTATATGCAGCCAATCCTGATATATGGAAGTGAGGCACGGACAATTACGTCTACAGCTGTAACTTTCGCTGCACACTTGTCATGGCTCCAGTCCGTGACCAGATGACCATATCTGCTGCTCATCTATTCTGGATTTAAATAGCAGTACTCAAACAACTGGGCCTGAAAGGACAGTCAAGAACAAGGTCACTTAAGAGGCTCGGTAAAACTGCAAAAAAAAAAAAAAAGCCATTATTCTGGCAGTGGAGAAACTGTAATGGGCTACAGAATAATTTAGGACTGTTTTTAACTGTCATAGAGTGGGTGATGTACCAGACAACAGAGGATGCCCGTTGAGGAATAAGATGGACAGCATTCTCTACATTGGAGAATCTGTCATGCGCAGACGACATGTCAATAAGATAACAGGTAAATGTTGTCCTATAGCAGATACTGACGTAAGGGAGTCAAGCGTAAAAGAGATTTCACCATACTAACTCCAGCATCGAGAGGTGGGGTGATCAATTCCCTTCCTCGCTGCCTTTTCCTTCCTTAACGCAAGGAGCAACGTCATTTACAGCTGGGTAGACTGGAGCATGATGATACCATGAATCAAACCCAGTACCTTTGCCGCGAGAGACCAGCGCTCTAACCACTCCCTCAGTCGGACGCTCGTCAATAAAATAATGAACTTTAAAACACAGATTTGTTTCGTTAGAATTTTACATTTCCAAAATTCTGTTTCCAAACATGCGTAACAATTCACAATATTTTTAACGGCAACAATATTTTCACTAACTGCAAGTGTTTTTCAAAATCTACAACCACTGTAACAGACAGAAGGAATCAACAGTAGAGCATTATCTCCTGGAATGCCTGGCACTAGCAGATCTGCGGAAGCAATTTTTCTTTGATCCTTAGCCGACGACTGTCAAGGCAGTTAGTAGGCATCACGCCTGGTTGCGTCATGTAGGGCAGCAACAAACTGCTTCCACTTACTTCAGTCGGTGGTCACCATTGGTACAGTGCCCCAGCTTAGGTTCATTCTTTACATCTCGGCCTCCGCAGTTCTCCGCCAAGTTGCTTTTGGTCGGCCTCTCTTTCGCTTTCCTTCAGTGGACCATAGCATAGCTGTTCTTGTGATGGCATCAGGGTGTCTTCTGTGGACGTGGCCAACCCAACTCTAGCGTCTGCCAGCTATGATGGTGTGCATGTCCTCCTGGTTACTCCGAGTAAACAGTTCTTGGTTTGTGATGGTATTCGGCCAATAGATTCCGGGAAATTTCCTTAGGCAGATTTTGTGTGGAAGGAGGACCATTTCGACATTTCCTTCTGTTACTCTCCAGCCTTTCGCACCATAGAGAAGCACAGAAAGTGCACGCTGAAGCAATAGGTACCACCAAACCCCTCCATCACCAACACCCTGTATGGAGATACAACGTAATTGAAAAAGACATATACCTTTCACTACCTGGCACAAAGAAAACAGAGTGAAAACTCGTAACCTAGGGGATTAGAAAGGTCAAGTTCAAAGTCCACTCACGATCTAAATAATCAGTATAAATAAATACAATACAGCGCAATGGTAAATTATACAAAACAGTTGATGCCATTTGTTAAGAGCTGCACACGATCAGTGAAAACTTCGGGTTTTCCCGATAATATAGGGATTCCTTCAATTATCGTAGCGCAGACTTTATGAAAGAAGTAAAATGCGTTGTTAAGGATGACGTCAGAGTGGAAGTGTGACGTCAGTTGGAGACTGGACGTTGGTCGGTCCTGCGGAAGGACAAGGTGTCCATTTTCATGTGTTCGTTATTCATATTTTCCAAGATGTGTGTAATTCCGAGGCAAGTTGACCTCTCAGGTATCCCTAGGGATAAACAGTTAAATAACCGGCAGTGATATTATATCTAATGAACCACAGTTGGGGCACTGTACGAAGGATGGCCACCGACAGAGCAAAGTGGAATCAATTTGTTGCTGCCCTACAAGATGCCACCAGGCGTGATGGCCGCTGACTGCTTTGACGGTTGGTGGTTATGGATCAAAGAAGAAGAAGATATTATATCTACAGTTTACATTAGACCGGGCCAGACAATTGAAATATGGGCAGTCTAAATGAAATGAGTCATGACAGATGCTGTAAGTGTGACGTCAGAAACTGATCTGTACACAGTTTGTTCTGTTGTATTTTATTATGCGGATTAAACCTTGGATCAATACCTGACCTCAATGGATGATGTCGGGATTGGGAACTGAAGGCTCAATTGTAAATTAAATCCCTTATTTTCTGCCATATAACATGCAGTCATAACGTAACGACAAGTCATGAGAGATGACTAGCAACCTCATCATGTTACACAAATAGCTGCAGAAATTACAACTTCATGACCACATGGAGGCTTTGATGCAAGATTCCTGCAAGATGACCAAGTCACAGTGGTGACTTCATCTCCATGAGTGAAAATAAAAATGATGAAATATGATGATCATTTAATGAGAACAAATAATAACACATTAGAGGAATTTATTTTTACGTTACAAACATCGTATGACAATATGGTGCTGTGTAGGCTTCACACTGAGGAAACTTGTTGATAGCATTACAAGGCAATCCTTCTTCTTGAATCCCCTGGGCACATGAGATAGAGGGAGACCAAATAAAACATGGAGAAGGGAAATGGAAACAGACATCAAAGGAAATAGGAAGGTATGGAAAGAACTTCAGCTGATGGCATGGGACAAGAATACGTTAGCTGAAGGCCTTTGCTCCAGGATTTACACACACACAGACACACACACACACACACAAACTCAAGGAGACTTTCAGTAAAACACCATCTGTATCGTTAGTGAAGAAATTCTGGCGTTTTAGATCATTTTAAAATAACAATTTGCTGCGTTTTGGTGAGAACAAATGCCATTCAACCTAAACACAGGGTCCTTAAGTTATATTAGGATGCATGTCCAATTATAAAAGACCTTGCTGTCTGGTTTCACTTGTACTATGCATATCTTCTTCTTCTTCTGCAAGTATCATGCTAATTAGCATCATCATCAACTGCCATCTCCACACTGAAGGTCAGATGTATCGTTGTATCAAATTGTTCACAGTCTAAAGACACATGTGATTACAGGCTCGAGTGCTGTATGTTTAACAATCCAACTTTGATTTATAGCTGAGCAATATCAACATTCCAAAACGTGGCTACACTGAAAATGTCTAGGAATTGAACTGAACTTTCTCATAACACATAACATTTATTTTCCATCTTGGCTACTCAGACAGATTTGCTTCACTGAAATATATGTATCATATGCTTATCATTCATCCTGGCAATTTATTCAAATACTTTGTACTCCTGTACATCTCCTTAATCAAATGTATTGTTTACATTACGTGACACTTGTCCATTTGTGGGGCGTATCTCAATATTCCTTAAATCATAATAGATCAGACACATAAATTCTTAATTATCCTCACTGCATATTCCATTATACATAGACACAAGTGGTGTATACTTCCAAGTACATCCTTCAATACATTAAGATCCCCACAAATAAATAAACATCTTGTCCCACTGGATGCTGAGCCAAAACTAAACTGTTGCTTTACCAAACAAAGACACGTCATTTCCTAACCACACACATAAACATTCATACTGACACCTTTGTGCGCACAACATAGCTGTTAAATACAAGTCTCTATTTAGTGCACAAAAAGGGTGGTAACACATGTGTTCAGCAAGTCATGCCGAGAGACTGAATGCATGACCGTTATTTTGCAACCTTCTGACAACACTAGATGGCAACAGGTTCAGGATATGTTAACTACATTACACGTTTCAGTGACAAACATATAGTTCAGTGATGTAACTACAATGTAAGGGGCCCCCAGGCACAAATAAAGCGGGACCCTCCCTGGTATAATGGGCGGCAAATCTGTATTAAAAAATGTAGCTACTTACTTCATCATTGACCTATTGACCTTTCAGTTCCACAAGAAGCATATGCTTGTCCGGTGCCATCCAATCAAAACCTTTCCATGCCTTATTTATTCCTACCATTTTTGCCTCCAGCTTAGCTCAGGAATAAAGGAAATTATAAGGATATACAGTGTATATCTGAAGGTGAGGATCCCGTCTGACTACTTCCTTCTGGGGCCCACTCGGTGGTGGGGACCCTGGGACGTGCCACTGATGTAGTTTTACAGACATGGTCAGCTCAAACGGTTCATGAGAATGTCCTGACACAGATCAGATCAGCGTCTACCTTCTCATCAAAGGTCAATTACAACAGATCCCCACCAACATCATCTGTCTCTCACCTTGAGGCTACCTGCCAGGCTCTTTCCTGTCCATTTTTGTTATATCATATTCCCACTTCCAGCAAGGACAAGATACTGGCAATAGATAAGCCACACACTTTGAGAAAACGTAGATAGCATTACAAGGCAGATCTTCTTCTTGAATACCCAGGGTAATAAATGTTGAGGGAGACAACAACAAAAATAAGTAGAAGACAACTGGTGATTGAAATAAAAATGATGGAAAAGACAATTTAAAGACCTTGACCTTATGACACAGGACTGGTGGACACGAGTTTGTTGATGGCTTCTGCTCCTTGGGAGCTAAAGGGTATTGAATGAATGTTGATGATAATCATGGAGATGATAATCCACGTATTTTAACAGTATTTCACAGAATGAAAAAAAAATTTCATGTAAAATATTCATATACGTGAAATTACTAATACATAATTCAAATAATGATACAGCTATTACAGTTTGGACTATAAAATGGTCCAAAAAACATAATCCGTAGCTAAATATTTCTGACTGTACACTATACAATTAGCACCATTTCAGGTTGTCACACGATACACAACATTAACTGTATGGAGATAAACAAATATAATAGATGTTCATAATGAGAGATGTCAGTTTACACAGCTATCAGAGAATCAGCAAAGCAGAAACAAAACTGAAAACAAAATTAAATAGAAAACTTGGGGTGGGGGGGAAGTACTGAAATGTCATCTACAACTGCTTACAATTTACTATGCTCATGCAGGAAGAAAAGTATTATAAAATGAGCAGGTATACCCATCAAAACTAATGATGGGAAGGAAGAAGTGACACCAATGTCTTTTCAGCAACAGCAGCACATTAAAAAAAACTGAAGATCTTCCTTGGAACTAATTTTCTTGATCCTGAACAGAGTTAGTTTAAATATTTGTACATTTTTTAACAATAAATTAAATTTTTTCCTTTGTCTTTCATGAGATATACATTTTTTGGAAATTAGCCTCACAGATAGAGGTTCACTACCACATTTGTGCACTATAGCCATTGTGCATAGCTGGTGCTCATATAAGGATGACTCCAGATATGGCTCCATGCATTTGCAACTACATAAATTTTAACCCTTTAGCTGCAAAGCACAAAACATATTTCAAAAGATACATAAAGATATATCAGTGTGGTGAGATTACAACAGCAAAAACCCGTAAATACTGCACTTTTTTTGTTTAAAGAAACATATTTTTCCAACGTTAACAAATCATTTATGAACAGGATTTATTAAAACTATACAGAAAAGTAAAAGTTTACTCATAATCAGAAATTGTTATTCAGAACTGAAATTACTGCACTCCTGGCAAACCCATATGTTTAACACATATTAAAACAACAATTAGGGCTGCCAATGGCTAGGGTATCCTGGCTATGTTTCAAACATGTGTCAGGTCTGTTAACAAAGCCTGTTTTGACACATCAAAATTAAAACCTCCAGTGGGTCAAAACTAGGTCACAGTAAACTGGATCTGGAGGGTGACTCAAAAGTCATTCTCTTTTGTTATTTTTTTTTTTACACTGTTATTTCTTGACTCTCATCCAATTCATTTATATGACAATAAAGACAAGTAACAGTAACTTCCCATTTTATGACATAAAATATTATGTGACATTAATATCACAACTAAGAATGAGATCCTGTTTATTCTACACACAATTTCATAGTAGAACAGCGACTTCTTCTATCTTTTGTAATGTCCACTTTTTGTGTGGCTATTTTTAATTATATTTTACTTCTGGGAATTTAAAAAAAATTATTTGTCTACAGCAGTTAGTGTACCTTGTTCTGATATTGTTTCATGTATATACAATGAATACAACAAGGAATTAAAAAAAAAAAATTTTTGAAATAGGGAGCAACTTTTCGATCACCAAGATATAACCAGTTATTAATTTTTATGACGTCACAAGTCATCAGCCAACAGACAAGAACACACCTCATGCGGATCATTCTGGCAAAATCTGTAACTTGGCTGCATCTCTAATTTCTAGAAAAACATAAAACACCTTTGATTTTTTACAAGTCTCCTCTATATCGTAGGGGGGGTCTAGCATTGAGCCACCACCGTAGATGGTCCCATGGCAGGAAGCCAGCACCAAGCATTCACATGCTGTTACAGCAGTGGCTTCTGTACCAATCTGTTTTAAATGATGAGACCCCCCCCCCCCCCGCCCATGCATAACCTCATATTAACCAGCTTGTACAACATATCTGATATATATATTATAAACAGTGACATCAATATCATAAAACTTTAGCATTGGCAGCATATTTAGAAGACTCAGGATCTTGCTTGGAACTCATTTTGTTGATTCTGAACGAGGTCACTGTAAATGTATGTAAAGTTTTGAAAAAGAACTTTACATTTTTGCCTACTTCTTTTCAAGGGATATAACTAAAGTTCTGAAAAGCCTCCCTGTTCATAAAGGGATAACATAACGCTCCTCACTTTCTCTTGCTTTCCAAGGGAAATTATCAGACTATAATAAACATCAATGAATATATGTGTTCATTTGATAGTTTACTAAGCTCTTCCCACTTATTATTTTAAAATATTATAAGTATACCAATATCTGTTTTCAGATACAATTTTACAACAAAAATATAATGCAAATGATTCTTTCCTTCATACACAAATGAGTTGCTTGCATTAAAAATGCCAAGAATTATCAAAGCATCCAAATGTACTTCACTGAGCATTGTGTGCATTTCAAATATACCAAGAACATTATTTAAATAGATGTTTTTAAGACTTCTTGTGTTGATAGAGCTTATGTATTCTGTTTTATGAAAGAATTAACCCCCTTCACAGTAATATCATTCATACATGCCACACTTAAAGGTTTACCCATAATCTGTACGGGGTGTTTGCGTTTTCAGATGTGTACGGGCCGTACACGGGTCTGTACGGGTTTTTTCGCCTAATTATTAACCCTTTCAGCACCATTATGACGTACGCCATACGGCATAAATCTTGACAATTTTTGTCGCTGTGCCGTACCGAGTACGTCACGGAAGTAGTGCGATACCTCGTTCCCATACACCTATAAAACGTACGTCCTATTTTAAAAGCACCAGAACTCTTCTGTTTACAATCGTATCGGCAATTGCTGGGCATAATCGGATTCAGCATTGAAAAATCTGGCCACTAAGCTTGAAACGAACAAAATATTTTACTGCTAGCGAATACGGTAGAACTGATAATAGTGATTTTACAAAAGCGAAAGTTACAAACATGGACGCTGCCATACCGCCGAATCATAAACATTTTGTGGAAAAAGAGCACGAAAATTCTTGTTTGAGTTGAATTTATTCAACTTGAATGATTCTGACAACTCTTTTTACTGAGATTCTGGTAATCTTTACCTTTATTGCCGTCGAGTATGTTTAATATTTGTATTTTCGTACCATTTAGAGTTAAGGTTGAGGTTAGGTTTACGGTAGAAAGTGCGTAAGAAATGTAAATTTGAATAATAATACAAAACAAATTATGGGTAGGCCTAATATCGGAATGACGGTCGCCGAATGCTCTGCATGTATTTTCGTACCATTTAGAGTTAGGATTAGGGTTACAGTTGGGGTTAGGGTTAACCCGAAATCTAAATGGTACGAAAATACATGCGGAGCATTCGGCGACCGTCATTCCGATATGACCAAATTATGAAACTGAAAAAAAAAACCACAAAAGCAAGGCAAATTTGCATCTTAACCAGGTCAGAGAAAAGTTTATTTGGAGTTACTTCTCTTCTTAGTTTTAATTTCGTTTCTTTAAAAAACAATGTGATTTTGCCTTGGGTGATCATCATTACGGTCATCCAATGATTTATATTTATTAAATAATTAATTACTATCAATGTTTGATTGACACTAAAATTCGTATGGGTATAACGGCTATTCCAATTTTTGAAGTTCGGTAGAGAATATATAATATTGCGCCAGTTTATATTTTCATTGCTAGCTTTTTTTTTTGATTTAAGATTCCTAAACCTAACCCATAACGCTTATTACTGGTCTCTTTAGATCTATACTTTTATAAGGCACTATAGAACACACACCAAACTGTTCTTCATTTCCACCATAAATTGTATTAATTTTTTTTGCAGAAATAGACTAAATGATGATACAGTCACAGCTTTTCTACAATACCGGTACAAAATAAATTCTAACTCTTGTTGTTTAGGTTTTAAAGCAAGTGAAGACATGCTTAAAAAGGCAAAGGGCGCATGTCACTATGATGGTGCAGAACCATCTAATTGAATATATTTGTACATTAATTAACTCTATTGTTACGTTTTTCAGTCTGTACAGGTTTTGCGGGTCTCTGTACAGGGTTTTTGGATTTGTTGTACAGGTTTTTCATGTCTGAGGTGTGGCATGTATGATCATTACAAACATGAAACCTCAAACAATTAACAACAATGTGTTTCTGAATGATGACTAAAGCAGAACTCCTATGAAGAATTTGGTTGGACTGCATTAGACACTCTTTGAAGTTTCAACTCAGAGTTCATTTCAGCTAGGATACTCTGCAAATCCATAACTAATATAGTCATTTTGTGATTTTTGTTTTCTTTTCAACACAGAATTCCTTCCTGATTTGTTCAGAAACACTGTTAAGTTAATGATATACTTGAATGCTGAATTAGTACTGGACCAGAGGTCTTCCTTCTAGAAGGCTCTGTGTCGAAATTCAACTTGAAGTCGTCTCGTATTTTCTTCCCAGAAGTTCGGCCAAGAGAGCCCTGTAGAAGATTAATAAACAAATATTTTCAAATAAAAAAATATATGTTAGTCTTCAAGACCTATTCTGCATCTTGACCTAAATTTAAATTTCACTACTGTGAATTGGGTACCAGAGCAACTTTGGAAGGTTAAGGCGGCCGACGTGATGCTGACCACATCACCCGTAGTGTGCCGATGGTCAAGAAAATATGGGCCTAACACCATATCCCCAATATGCCTCAATGGGGTGTAACGAGATTCTTTACCTTTACTCTGCCTGTGAAAGAAAGAAAGATAGAAAGAAAAGAAGGAAAGAACAAAAGAAAGAAATACACAATCCTTTAATGCTCTATCATTAGTATAGGGCCACCAATAGGCTATAGCCGGCCTACTTGTAGGAACCCTGCGGACAAAGAACATTTTAAGCTCTTGTAGTGTTGGCTTTTACAGCAACTACTTCTACATGATCAGTCTGCCAGCTCTGTGCACAACCTTACATTAGTCACTGATTACAAATTGCCAGACAAATGACACAACTTGTCTCAGATCTATTGTCATCATAATGAAATGTCAATCCCTATCCTTTAGAAATAGTAAAGATATTGTTGAGGATAATGTCAAGGATATGAAGAAGGAAAGTGCTGATGAGAAGTCGGGTCATAAAGGCAAAGATCAACACTTGTACTTTCCCATTCTCATCTGGAATCACCCATGTCAACACTTGTACTTTCCCATACTCATCTGGAATCATCCATGTCAACACTTGTACTTTCCCATAATCATCTGGAATCATCCAGTGAATTACACCCTTGTTCAACAAATTAAAAATTTGACATGGAAGTCAGCACACAATAGCTAAGTGATAACAAAAGGTAGGCCCATAGCAGATGCTCCCTTAGGGGAGTGTAGTGTTAGAGACTTCACCATACTAGGTCCGGCACCGAGAGGTGGGTTGACCAGCTCCCTTTCTCTCTGTCTTTGCCTTCCCTAACTCACAGTCAGGTACTCATTTACAGCTGGGTAGACTGGAGCGTGTTGGGACCATGATTCAAACCTGACACCTTTGCCATGAGAGACCAGCACTCTAACCACTCTGTCAATTGGACACTTCAGCTAAGTGATAAGCTCATCAATTAAGAATACAAAAGCAAGAAAAGCTATCATTGCACTGGGAAATATCATATATGGAAATCAAAAGAAATTAAGTCAAACAAACAAACAAAATAAGAAAATTCAACTCAAATGTCAAATCAGTCCAGTCCAAATGTGTAGCTGTGAAACATGGAGAACAACAAAGACGGAACCGATTTTCAAATGGGTGCTTGCATAGAATAGAAATAAGTACGTTAAGGTCACCAACTAGGAACTGATGACAAGAACCAGACAAGTGCCAGTGGAACAAGAGATAAAAAAGGAGCCAGTGGAACAAGAGATAAAATAGGGGCCACTGGGGCTCAATTGAACACACACTGAAGAAATTTGTCGACAGTGTTACAAGGCAGTTCTTGTTTAGGAATCCCTGGGAGGAAAATGTAAGCTGAGGTAGGCCCAAAAAACACATGTAGAAGATAACTGGAGACATAGGAAAATAATGGGGAAGACAAGGAAAAACCTTGAGTTGATGACACGTGATAGGAAGACATGGAAAAACCTTGAGTTGATGACACATTATAGGAAGACATGGAAAAACCTTGAGTTGATGACACGTGATAGGAAGACATGAAAAAACCTTGAGTTGATGACGCATGATAGGAAGACATGGGAAAACCTTGAGTTGATGACACGTGATTGGAAGACATGGAAAAACCTTGAGTTGATGACACATGATGGAAGACATGGAAAAACCTTGAGTTGATGACACGTGATAGGAAGACATGGGGAAACCTTGAGTTGATGACACGTGACAGGAAGACATGGAAAAACCTTGAGTTGATGACACATGATAGGAAGACATGGGAAGACCTTGAGTTGATGACATGTGATAGGAAGACATGGGAAAACCTTGAGTTGATGACATGTGACAGGAAGACATGGAAAAACCTTGAGTTGATGACACATGATAGGAAGACATGGGAAAACCTTGAGTTGATGACATGTGATAGGAAGACATGGGAAAACCTTGAGTTGATGACACATCACAGGAAGACATGGAAAAACCTTGAGTTAATGACACGTGATAGGAAGACATGGGAAAACCTTAAGTTGATGAAATGTGACAGAAAGACTTGCCATGTGTTTGTTGATAGCCTATATTTCTTGGGGAGCTGAAAAGTGAGGAACGAATGCATTATGAGCACATTAAATCATCATCACTCTTCAGCATCATATGGAGCAAAGGTATTTTTAAGAGATTAGTACATTAAGCCTTCTTCTCCTGTTCCATCCCTTTGAGGCCTGTCAACATGTAATGTTTCCCTCACATATACATCTCCAATTCCCTTCTACATTTTTTTCGGACAACCTCTATATCTTACTTGGTGGTGGGGGGGGGGGGGGGGTGTGTATGAGTATGAGTGACTGTGCGTGAGTGAGTGTGTGAGTGACTGTGGAGTGTGTGTGTGTGTCTGTCTGTGTATGAGTGTTTGTGTGAGTGAGTGTGTGTCTGTCTGTGTGTGTGGGGTGTATCCAGAAAAAAAAAATTGCTTTGTAATTCTACCAAAGGAGTGTTTATTGTTGTAAAAGTTAAGCTAAATGAATATTCTCAGCACAGCCTGTTATTAACAACTTACGTTTAATAACAAGTTTATATTCATCTTGTGGTTGGTAATCTGGAAAAAGAAACTATGAAGGGTTGACAAAAATTGCATGCCCGTTTTTAGCGACAAAAGGTCACAACTGCTAAATTTGTTTGTGGGTCAAATTACAGGGACAAAAGATATGAAAAGATCTCTAAAGCATATACGGAGAGAATGTTAGACCACAAGAGACACAACCTTCATCAGACAATAACTGAATTCCCACAAACCCTAAAACTTAATCTTGACCTTCCTTCCTCTACCGACTTCCTGCGACCTCTGTCCTCGAACCCTTGCTGATCTTTGTCCTGTGAGCTTGTGCTACTTTTGCTAATACTAGATACGTTGCTGTCACCTCCTTTCTCCTTGCCGTCACAACTGTCCAGTGCAGCCCTGTTGGAAACAGATATATTATCATCATAATCAAAGTTAATTATTGAGAACTTTCATTGCAGTATATTATCGATTGCTGTACTATCTATTCTAGAGTTTTAATGAAGTTACCCAGTCCATTTTTTAGTACAGGTAAGTTAAAGGATCCCGTTACACGCCCACTGAAGCATATTAGGAATAGGGTGTTAGGCCCATATCTTCTTGACCATCGGCACACTAGGGGTGATGTGGTCAGCATCACGGCGGCGGCCTTAACCTTCCCAGAAACCCAATTCTGGTACCCAATTCATGAGGCTGAGTCAACACTTGAGCCATTTGCAGTCTAAAAAAAACCCATCTCACCTCAACTGGGGATGGAACCAACGACCACAGAGCTAGGAAGCCAGTGCACTACCCACTGCTCTACCACAGCTCCGTTTTTTTAGTACAGGCAAAGCTATTATTACTACACCCCGTGTAGCTCCCTGGAGTTTCTTACAAAACAAAGAAAGAATAGTACTTCTGTTGTCTCAGGTGTGTCGGACAAGGCAATTAATATCAGGCTGTGGATGGTGTCTGGCAACCTCATCATGTCAAACTAATTGATACAGAAACCCCCAGTGAAAGAGCAGGTCAATGCTTTGTGCAGGCTTCTTGTAAAGAGACCAACTGCAGTAGTGGTTGTATGCTCCATGGGAGCAAACAAGGAAAAATCCTATATATAAAATCCCAGCATTTTCTGTCAGTGCATAATGCTAAGGGATGCAACTTTGGTTGAAAGTTAGACATTAATTGTATTGTTTCCCTTATATGTACTCTCCCAAAAATAGTAACACTTACCAAAGAAGAATGTGCAAATGATGGTGTGGACAAAAATATATTTATAGAATGTGTGATCCCGTATACATACATTGGGATCCTCGCTGCTGCTACGTAGTTCGTGTACTGTGATGATGCACAGTGGTTTTTTAAAAATACTTTTGAATAAGTAAAATTGCCGTTAGGTATTGGTGCTTTTGAATTTAATTCCCATCTTATGACGAGCTTTTACACTAGTATGATGATAAGCTACTATTATTAATGGTTGAAAAAATCTTTCAACAACTGCATGCCAAGACTTTCTGTTCTGTCCTGTCTTTTTTAAATCTTTTTATGTTTTCTTTATCACCACTCATGACTATGTTTATTTCCTTCTCCATGTGTATTTTGTTCTCCCTCTATTTTCTATTATCCTGTGGGTTCTATAACAAGGACTGTCATGTAAAGCTACCATCTAGTTTTCCCATTGTGTATTCTTTCCCGTGTCTTCTCACATCTTATTCTCCTTGTATTTGTGTAGCTCTTGGCATCAGATTCACATTGGTGATCTTGTCACACCATGTCAGCAAACATCAGATTCACATTGGTGATCTTGTCACATTATGTCAGCAAACATCAGATTCACATTGGTGATCTTGTCACATTATGTCAGCAAACATCAGATTCACATTGGTGATCTTGTCACACCATGTCAGCAAACATCAGATTCACATTGGTGATCTTGTCACACCATGTCAGCAAACATCAGATTCACATTGGTGATCTTGTCACACCATGTCAGCAAACATGTTACACCAGCAGAAGGTAATCCCGAAGCTGTAAGGATCTACCTTATAAAGACTGAACTCTCTAAAGATCTACATTGGTAAAACCATATTTGTTTTCAGGTTTGGAATGTTGTTGTTGTTGTTTAACTAGGGCTGCTGAGATTTGTGCTTTTATGTAGCCAATATCAAATTGAGGACTCCTTGGTATTATCTACACTGCAGATCTAGGCTTTTTCTGTGGCTTTTCTGTTACTCCAAAATATGCTGAGTTGAAGTCATGAGCTCCAGTTTCTCCAGCTTGGCTTGCATTTAAAGGATCATCACATCTGGTCCCAAGCTAAGAGGAAGAAGCGCGTGGCATACTGTGCATTCCCCGTCATCCAAGGGGCCTTTCCAAATATACAGAGCTCAAATACTGTGCTCTGGTTCTGGGCTCTCCCAAGGAATCATCATGTTCTACACAGAGCCACGTCTCAGCTCCCCTTGCCTATCATGGGGTCCATAGTGAGATCCTTCTGCATGCAGCTAACCGATAAAAGACAGAATTAACATCTGGGGCCCAAGTGACTCCTCCAAGCATAGTGGGCAATACTGGGTTCTCAACACGTTTCACCACAGGGGGAATCCCTGTAAGTGTGTGGATGATTTCAAGAGTCAATGAGGGTGTAATTAGCCTCACAGACAGAGGTTCACATCCAAATCTACATACTATAGCACTGTGCATAGCTGGTGGTCACATAAGGATGTCTCAAGATATGCCTCCATGCATAGGTTTGGAATGTGGAATAGGAACATGTATATATATGTGTAACTTTTGTCTCTGCATGGTGATCTGTTTCCTGTATTTTTATCTACAGAGCAGTGGAAAATTTAAACTAAATAATATTTTACCAAATGTTAACATCACTTTCATGAAAAGATCTCTTTCCTTCCTTCTGTTCTTCACAAAGTGAATTATTGTAAAAAAAAAAAAATGTTCAGATTGAGAACAGGTCACTCTATACTAAATATCAACCGAAACATAATGTGTTCACAAAATATAGCAAAATGTAGACACTGCCCAAACCCTTTGGAGACAAGTAGAACATCATCCAATAAAGTGTCTTGCACTCCAGGGAATGAGACAACTCCTCCTACCACACAACCCATCCATAGACAATGCACTTTATGACATCCCTAAACAGCTTATACGAACTGTGCAGTACCACATAATGTCATCAAGGTCACCAAGAGTTGACGTTCAATGACAGTGGATCAAAGTGAAGTCAAGTAAGCTAGCTCATAGGCGTTTGTTCTTGGGATTATGGAAAACAATCTTTTAATTCTGGGAACCTCGTTATTGTTATTGGTGATCAGAATCAAACCCACAGGTACTCAGTCTCCCTCAGCAAATGTATAAGGGTATGAATGGGAACATCTTACTCTTCGATGCCGGGTTGAGAGAGCTGGTCTGAAATTTTCCTAGCTTAAAAATGTACTTCCCTCCATTACCTAGACCCTGAGCTCTACTGGCAGACTGCAATCAACCGGTTATCAACCCATACATTAGACCTTTAATGTGAAGTAACTGTTTGTGTTACATTTGTTTAATAATGACAGGCAACATTGCAGCATGAATCTACTTTTCTGTTTTCCAAAAAAGTGTCGACTAACGTCACAGTGTGTGTTCACAAAAATGTCAAATTTTTGGCCCAGGAGCCATAAGGATAAGATTCAAATGAAGAAAGGTCATTGGGCTCAAGTAAACTAATAAACAACTCTATTGTAGCTCTAGTCACTTGCAGTTTCTAAATAGAAGCCAATTTAGCTTCAGCATAATTTCAGAAATTAAATTTGAGAATCCTTAAATGTTACACATATTTTTCATTACTGTAAGGTGTAAAAACAATGAACAAAGCAATTGGAAGAAATAATTGAGATCCATGAGATGTGGATACAAAAAAGAATAAGGCGCATCACATGACAAGAGAAGAAAACAAATAAAGGGATGCTAGGAATGAAAACAGAATTAATGAAGAAGATCAAAATTTAGACAAATAAAAAATTTTGGCCATGTAAAAAGACATAAGACCTTACTAAAGACCATAATAGAAGGCAGACTTGAAGGCTAACGTGCAAGAGGAAGACAGCACTATAAGTGGGAAGATAACATCAAGAGATGGACAGGAAAGTCTATCAGACTGCACCATCAAGACAAGAGATGGACATGAAAGTCTATCAGAGTGCACCATCAAGACAAGAGATGGACAGGAAAGTCTATCAGACTGCACCATAAAGACAAGAGATGGACACGAAAGTCTATCAGAGTGCACCATCAAGACAAGAGATGGACAGGAAAGTCTATCAGACTGCACCATCAAGACAAGAGGCAGAAGACACAGCAGATCCATTACTGCTGACCTTCTATGTGGATATGGCAGCTGATGATGATGATGACTATTTCAGAGTCCTACCCATCGCCAGTATCATCTTCTCATCTCTTGTTCCACTGACGCTTGTCTGGTCATGTCATCAGTTCCACATTCTCACATTATTTCAATTTTTCCATTCTACTCAAGAAGCCATTGATGATAGTCTGTATATTCTAATTATGCATAACGGATGGCATTAAAATACAAGAATTTCTTTAATGATATATTCATTTTAATGTGGTAACATTAAACTCAGTATCTGTGTGAAAACTACAACATTCTGAAAGTATCTTTAAAGAAATTCTTAATCTTATAACTTGTAACATAATGTATCCTTTTTTTTTTTTGAGTACTCACTCCAAGATCAATGCTGCGGATCCATTTCATCAACCTCTCATTTGTCCATACAATCAGGTCAATGTCTTTGTTTTCACTCTGATTTCGACGATGGTAGAGTTTCTGAGAAGAAACAAATAACATGTTATAAACAAATTGGATTACAGACACAGCGGTACTGAAATATCACAGCTACAAAAGTGACAAAGATCACAGCTTACAAAAGTGACAAAGATCACAAATAACAAGTGACATTGGCCACAGCTTACAAAAAAGAAAAAAACCACATCTAACATAAGTGAACAAAATCCCAGCTTACAAAAGTGAAAAAAAAAATCACAGCTTACAAAAGTGAAAAAAAATCACATTTAACATAAGTGGACAGAATCACAACTTATAAAAGTGAAAAAAACATAGCTTACAAAAATGAAAAAAATCACATTTAACATAAGTAAACTGAATCACAGCTAACAAAAGTGAAAAAAAAAGAGCTTACAAAAGTGAAAAAAGTCACATTTAACGTATGTGAACAGCTTACAATAGTGAAACAAATCTATTTTAATATAAATGAGCAAATCACAGCTAACAAAAGTTAAAAAAAAATCACAGCTTAATAAAGTGAAAAAAAATAATTACAGTTTACAGAAGTGAAAAAAAAATAAAATCACAGCTTACGTAAGTGAAAAAATATCACAGCCTACATAGGTAATAAAAAGTACCTTAGCTTACATTAGTACAAATAAATTCACAGCTTACAAAATTGAACAAAAAATCATGGCTTATATAAGTGAAAGAATTCACAGCTTACAAAAGTGAAAAAAAAAATCACTGCTTACATAAGAGAAAAAATCACAGCTTAAGTCAGTGAAAAAAAGATCACATATTACATAAGTGAAAAAAGATCACAGATTACATTGGTGAGTTAAAAAATATTGTCTGGTATGCCCCAGGAACAATACAGGGCATACCAGAGCATATGGTCTTTAATATTTGATGTAAACAACAGACCTTATTTACCGAATGGGGCGTGGCTCGCAAAAAAGGAGGCAAAGTTCCTCTTCATGGAAAGACCGAGAGCTGATGGTATGGGACAGAACTTGGTATGAAATTCTTGAAGGCCTATGCTCCTTGAGGAGCAAAGGGAGATGAACAAATGATCTTAAACGGCAGGAGATTATAGTTAGTATTCCATAAACTGTTAGGTCACCAAGGTGGAAATGATGACAAGAACCAATTAGGTCACCAATGTGGAAATGATGACAAGAAACAATTAGGTCACCAATTTGGAACCAATTAGGTCACCAATGTGGAAATGATGACAAGAAACAATTAGGTCACCAATATGGAAATGATGACAAGAACCAATTAGGTCACCAATGTGGAAATGATGACAAGAACCAATTAGGTCACCAATGTGGAAATGATGACAAGAAACAATTAGGTCACCAATTTGGAACCAATTAGGTCACCAATGTAAAAATGATGACAAGAAACAATTAGGTCACCAATATGGAAATGATGACAAGAACCAATTAGGTCACCAATGTGGAAATGATAACAAGAACCAATTAGGTCACCAATATGGAAATGATGACATGAACCAATTAGGTCACCAATGTGGAAATGATGACATGAACCAATTAGGTCACCAATGTGGAAATGATGACAAGAAACAATTAGGTCACCAATTTGGAACCAATTAGGTCACCAATGTGGAAATGATGACAAGAACCAATTAGGCCACCAATGTGGAAATGATGACAAGAACCAATTAGGTCACCAATATGGAAATGATGACATGAACCAATTAGGTCACCAATGTGGACATGATGACAAGAAACAATTAGGTCACCAATTTGGAACCAGTTAGGTCACCAATGTGGAAATGATGACAAGAACCAATTAGGTCACCAATGTGAAACTGATGACATGAACCAGACAAGTGTCAGCGGAACAAGATATGAGATGAAGACGATGGCGATGGATAGGACATACATTGATGAGACCTGTTGATAGTATTACAGGGCAGTCCTTGTTCTGGAATCTCCAGGGTAGGAGAGGCCGAGGTAGACCAAAAAACACACGGAGAAGAGAACTGGAGACATCAATGAAAATGATCAGGAAGACATGGACAGATCTTCAGCGGATGGCACGTGACAGGAAGACTTGGCATGTGTTTGCTGAAGGCCTATGCTCCTTGGGGAGCTAAAGTGTATTGATTGATTGTTTAAATTACAACTTAGAATGGAATTTTTAAATATTTCTACCAGGGCAGGAGAGATTAATCATCTAAAGTAATTGTTGCTTAAGGCATTCCCGTGTAAGCAAATAAAACCATCATCGGCATCAGCTGACATCTTAACAATGACGATTCGTTGTAATGGATCTCCAACATCTTTTGTCTCTTGTCTTGATGGCGCACTCTTTCCTGACCATTTCTTGATGTAATCTTCCCATTTACACCACTATTTTCCTCTTACATATCTGCCTTCAACTCTGCCTTCCATTATGGTTGTCATCGCGGTGTTAGGTCTTTTTTTATGACCAAAATATTTGATCTAACTCTAATCTCATTCATTATTTCTCTATTCATTACGAACTTTTCTAGTTTTTTTTTCACATTTTTTTTTCTCATTTTACGAGATGCATCACATTTATCTAGACATCCTACCTCATGAGCTTCAATGCTGTCTTCTTACTGCGTGTTCATTGTCCATGTTTCTAAACCATACTGTAATAAAGGGTATACATAACACGTCATAACTATTATTTTTAATTAGTGAGTTAGTTGTTTAGATGTTAGTATTTGTTTCATGTCGTTAAATGTAGCATTGGCTGTTCCTGTTCTTTTCCTGATTTCTGTGTCACACCTGCATTTTCTGTTAATATATAGGCTATAATTACACAAAATGTAGAGTTCTATATCCTTACCTCTTTGTTGAAATCAATCCGTCTCAGGAGCTCGATAGCGTGCAGTATGGAAGACTGGTGAAACTTCCGGTGCACAGCAAAATGTTTTTCAAGATCACGGCGTGTAAGTGTGTTGAGTACATGTCCATCACACAGCTGTTCTTCAAACACGTCTGTGTACTGTGGAAGGCCAAGGTCTGGAAGGAATCGATGGGCAATCCAAGTAGGATCCATTTCGCTGGCTTTGAGATATTTTCTGTTGCAACAGAATGAGAAGTGATGACATCTGAAACATTGTAGGAACTACATCTTGCATTAGATATATCATCATCATTTCCCTATGTGGCCCTTATGGGGCATGGGGCTACAAATATAGCTGATTCCCTTGCAGGAAGCCTGCCCCAAGCAGTCACATTCTCTTGTTGCTTTTTTTTTTAAAAATATTAATAAAGAAAAATATCCCGTTCAACCTCTGATGAGTTATGATTAGGATATATATTGTTTTCAATTCCAAATAATACGAACAACTGCCGATATGAGAAAGGGGCATCACATTTGTCAAATCGTTGTAAATAGGGATAATCACAATTGTGCTTATACGTTAAATAAATAAAAAATCAAGAAGAAACTCTGAACAAATATAATATTAAAGTGGAGGGGTGTAAAGGCCTGGTGGTTCCAGTTATATAACTGGCTTTAACAGATATTTAATTGACTTTCATCTGTTAAAAGACACATGCATTGTAAGAACAGCATCCGACCTTCACATTCCCAGCCACTATATATTAACCTTTGTTCGTGTTGAATATTGTTTGATTATATTATGCAGTTCCCTAGGTCTGTCTATTCTTAACACCTCTTCTATATTTATAGGTAAGTTGGATGCTTGAAAATAATCTAATATTGGTATTCTCATTTGTTCATACCTCTTACATTTTAACAAGAAATGTTCTATATTATTGTCTTGAAGACATCCTGCACAGTAAGGTTCTTCTATTCTGAAATAGCCTTTTCCCAGCTGTAGTCTGAGAAGTTTCTTATTACTGGGAATTTTCAATTCCCTAGATATCTGACATTTTCTTGTTGGAGCCTTGAACATCTTATATGCATGTCTTCCTTTCAGATTTTTATCCCACTCTGCTTTCCATTCTTGTTGTTGTAGTTTCTATGGCAATTGGTTTTACATGATGAGGTTGCTATTCCCATAAATAAACAACCTCATATTAGCAACCTTCGATATGTCTGAAGGGGCAGTAATTCTATTTATTCTTTCTCTCTTTACAGACCCCCAGGAACTACACAGGTCCATCAAATATATAGACAGACACAAAAATTAAGTGGTTTGGCCACCTCATGAGAATGGAGCCCAATCCGTTACTACAACACGCTTGTAACCATAGAAGATCTGGTTTTAAAGCAAGGGAAAGACCACGAGGTAGATGGATAGACAATATAACAGAAATCATAATAGTCGTATTCAAAGATGGTCGCTGCTACTGGTGGAATTTTTCAGGTGGCACCTATCAAGGGAGCAGAGAATGTCCTTGCAGACATCTTATCCAGACTCAGCCAATGAACTGATAGTTAATCATAATTTTAGATTCCTATCAGTTAGGGATTTTAAACAGTTGGCTTCATGTTGAAAATATTAAGGTTTTCATCAGTTGTGATGTTTTATTAATAGTTTGTTTAGTTTTATAGCTGCTCTAGTTTAATTCACGTTGTTTATGTGTTTCTAGTTACTTCTTTTTCTCTGGTGAAAATCCCAGGATTTTCACTTCTGGAGGGACTTAAACTGTTGAGAACTGCACACAATCATTGAAGGTTTTTGGGTTTTCCCAGATGAAGGGTGTTACGCACAAATAATTACTTTTTTCAAAGCCTTTGTATGATCATTTTTCGTATGTATGATCATTTTTTGACTGAAGTGTGTATTAAGTTTTTTACAGTCAAAGGGACATAATCCGAGTTATCGAGACTACAATTTTTTAGGAGTTTGCCTTCTCTTGTATAGAGACACGTTCGGTCTATAATTTCTTGAACGAAGCGTGACCATATCTCCTTATTTGGTAGTATCAGTCAACTGTTGTAGATGCCTGAAACCTTTCTTAACGCTTTTGTTCATGACCATAAAAGGCGCGGCTGTGTAAGACTTTTATCTCGAATGTTCTTAGAATCGTCTTATTGTGAACGGCGACTCAGAGATTGTCGCTCTGCGCATGGCTCGACTTGGTTTTCGTTTGTTGTTCCGCCCAGCTCGGGCAGTTTAGAAATGGTCTAAGTAGCGAGCAGACGCGACCTGCGTCTTGTGATTTTCTGAGGGAAATACATTGTCTTTGTGAGTTAGTTAGCTAACTAGACTATTTCCCAGTATTATTCAAGCCTGCCTGGAGGCATATGTTCATGGTTGATTTTCCGAAATAAGGTAATTCCTCTTGTATCGAACTTTATGCTATCATCTAGAGGTTCGTCATTTTGTCGCCTTTTTGCTCGCCTGTGTGATTCAAAATGGTGAGGTACTTTTACTAGGATTAAGTCACCGGTATCTTTATACCTGAACTAGTTATATATATATGGGTCGCTCTAGACCAACAAGACTATTGTCTGTGTTCCAGGATTCGTTATATCAGAGATCACGTCCAAGTCAGATGGTTAGACTTAGGAAGGTTATAAAGGTCGAGCTGACCTGTAATCCATGTATGCTATTCACGTGCAGACAGTAAACGGACTTATTGTATACATCTGATCTGCTAGCATCAGGAAGGGAATAATTATTATTGTCTATGAATATGGAAGATCTGCAGCTGACACTGTTGCAGAAGTTATATGTATTATTTATAAAGCTTCACGAACCAGAACTTTATGATATCTGTTTACCATACAACTATGGAGTATTGGATCCTACATGACTATCAGTTAATATGATTTTGAATGCTGCATTCGTTATACTGTGCTGATGATGACATAAATATCATGACTGTTTTGTGGCGTGCAATAAATGGTATAAAACTAAAGCGAAGTTACCATTTCTATGACTCTACACGTCATGTTGCCTGTGGTGTACCCTGTGAACTGTTCTACTGCAACACACACAGCAACATTCTAAATCAGAGAAGACACCTACATCTTGCACTTTAATACCAGGTGTCGATAGGGGTGGCAAGTTATCATTTCAGCTCAAATCCACCCTTATCATTTTTGGTGGCCATATGTTGGTTTACTCTGATACCAGCTATCAAGGGGGTCAACAAACCCAGACATCATCAGCAGACTACAAGACAACGTTGCAGTTTCCATTCATCACCTTTGATGAAATTTTTTTTGAAAGACGCGGCATTACTGACAGTTGTTGATATTTTGAAACTACCCGGCGCTGCTCGTCAGTATTGAAGTTTATCTACAACTAGAAGGACAAGTACCGAGCGAATGGATTTCCTGATCTGTTAAGAAGAAGGACAAGTGCCGTAACAACTGTTCCGGTCTCAGAGGTACTGTTGCAGATTCAGAAGGTCAAGTGCTCCAGTCAATTTGTAGAATTCAGAAGGTCAAGTTCAGAAGCTGTTTCCTGTCAGAAGCTCATTTCCCTCGTCATGGCTGTCTATGGGAGCAGATGTTAATCAACGTTGGATCTTTATCCTCAGAATGCTGACGACATCCTGTTCTGCACCGTGCTGACGTTTGGGACATATAGAAGTTAAGTGGCCTGTTTTGTTTGTGAACTGTGCCCTTATGTTCTAGCTGAGCCTTCTAAATTCTTTCACACTTTTTGCTGTTTGTTACATGTTATATGTTATTTGTATTTGTATATTTATATGTTTATATTCAGCGGGTTTTCTCGGTTGGGCGGTGTCTTTCAGTAGAAGATACCATGTCACAGAGGTTCTACTGTTAGCGTTTTCGTTAGGGACTGTGCGAATTTCCTACTGTGAAATTTGCTAGCGACAATCGTTGCTATATCTGTTTAGTTGTGACGAGTTGTGCTTTATTTTTGTTTCTTGTATATTTTTTTTTCCTTTTTCTTTTCTCTCTTTCTTTCTGTTTTTTAGTTTCGATTTCGATTGTTTGTATTTGTAGGTCTCCCCTATCTATTATTCAGTTCTTTACGTATATTTTTGTGTATACACTGTAGCGTCATTTGTTTGTCATATCTTCGCATTTTGTCATCACATTTCTTTTTAGTTTCGCTGTTTATTTATTTGACTTATGCGAATGTTTTCATATTGTTTGATCTTTGTTGTTGTTTACATTGACTTTGATCTTTGTTATTGTTTACATTGACTCTGATCTTTGTTTTTGTTTACATTGACTTTGATCTTTGTTGTTGTTTACATTTGACTTTGATCTTTGTTATTGTTTACATTGTTGGTGACCTTTGTTATTGTTTACATTGTCTTGTTATTGTTTACATAGTTCTTGCATAGTTAGCTTTCACTATTGTTACATATATGCTCATGCACTATTGGTCTATAGTGCACTTATCATAACTAACTGGTGGTTTTTTTTGCTTATGCACTATTGTAGTGCAGTTATGATAAATAACTGATGGTTATGCACTGATTTGTGTAGTGCACTGATAATTAAGAGGTGACTTGTGATATTATTATACATTTGATAATACAAGTTGGTGTCAAGTCTTGTTTCCCACAGAGATTGGGGTAAACATAGTGATTACACAAGCACTTTATTAAGTGTTGTTGCTATTAAGATTGAAATAAGATAATTAATTATTTCAGGTTCTGTACTCACATTTTAGACATCATGTCTACATTTGAGTACTTTATTGAGCAGGGTAAAGCCCTTGGGAAGACAGGTGATAAATTAGAAGAATTTGCGACTGTTCAATATGCCAAGGCATTGAAGTCGGAAGAAAAGAAAATGAAAGAACAAACTGAACAAAAGAGAATAGATGCTGAAAATTTAAAACTGCAGATGCAGGTAGATGAGAAAAGATTACAAATGGAAATGGAAAAACAAAAAAGAGAAGCTGAAAATAAGAGACTTGAAAAAGAAGCTGAAAATAAGAGACTTGAAATAGAGGCTGAATATAAAAGATTAGAAAAACAGGCTGAGGCTGAAGAAAGAAAGTTACAGGCTGAGGCTGAAGAAAGAAAGTTACAGGCTGAGGCTGAAGAAAGAAGGTTACAAAGAGAAGCTGATGAGAGAAAAGCAAAAATGGAGCATGAAGAAAAACTCTTAGCTTTGGAGTTAGAAAAGTTGAAGTTATCTAGTAATGCTAATGATGCTAATAAGATATCATCTGCTAATAAGTCTAATGCTGTTGATTTCAAGCTTAATTTACCAGCATTCAATGCTTCAATTGATGATATAACATTTTATCTAGATAGATTTGAAAGTGCATGTAAGGTGCATAATATAGATAAAACATTATATGTTTATCATCTGTCCAAGATACTTAGAGGTGATGCTTTGACTTTGTTGGGTATGGTAGATGTGCCTGACAAGAACAACTATGAGGCTGTCAGGGCGGCATTGTTAAAGAAGTACCAACTTAACGAGGACGGATATCATCTTAAATTTAAAAACATGTTACCAGAAACTGGAGTTGAATTCTCTGAATTCATCTCAGGCATCCGTCTTACTTTTTTACGATGGGTTGAGTTGTCTAAAACAGAGAGTACATTTGAAGCTCTTATGGACTTACTACTTAGAGACAAGGTTATGTCTTCTGTTAATGAAGCTTTTCTTTCTTTTCTTCATGAGCGTAAGCCTAAAAACATAAAAGAAATGGAAGAATACTGTAGCCAGTATGTTACTGCGCATCCTCACATAACCATTAGCAACTCTAAAGTAAAAGAAGGTCTGCCAGTTGCTTCGGCAGCACCTTATGGCCCAAATTTTATGCGTAAATTTCAGGGTAGCCAGCAAAATTTCAATAAAAAGAGTAACCGTAATTATGCCCAGAATCATAGTAATCAATTCCAGGGTGATTCTTCTTCCCAGAACTGGAGACATCCTAATACTACACGTTATTCTACTCCGGTTAACTTTAGAAATTTTCACAAAGGTAATCGGTATAGAGGAAAATATTTTTCTCAGAGACCTCAATACCAGGATAATAGAGGTTCTCAACAGTATAGAGATGGTAATGACAGTTATGGAAACTGGAACTCAAACCAGGATAAAAATTACAGTAGGGACTTTAATGATAATTGCAGAGGCAATAATGGTCGCGGTAGATCGCAACATAAGAGAAAAAAATATCAACAGACAAACTCTGTTCAACAAGAATCTCAGGGAGTAGATAAACAGGTTAATGATAATAAAGACCATAATGCTCTCGGATGCTCATCTTTTGATTTTGGTAGAGCAAATAAATGTATCCAATGCAGTACTTTATTTGACCCAAAGACCGTTAGTACTTTAAGCTGTGGTCATCCTTTGCCCGCTCTTCCTGCTAATGTTGCTCATGATGGGAGAGGTTCTCTTATATTACATAAGGGGCTTGTAAATAGTAATCCAGTCTCAGTGTTGTTTGACTCTGGATGTACTACTGTCGGGGTTAGGCAATCTCTTGTAGATCCATCCTGTGCTACAGGAAAGGTCATCAAATGTGTCACATTTGGTGGCACGTTGGAAAAGTATCCTACTGCTATAATACACATTGCTACTCCTTTCTTCACGGGAGAGGTCCACGCGTGTCTACTTCCAAACCCTATTGCGGACCTTATTATTGGTCGTATTCACGGAGTTAGGGAATGTACCCCACAGCAGATTGCTGTTTGGGAAGAGCAAAACATTGAAGCTACCAATGCGGTGGTCACAAGAGCACATGCTCTGGATCCACCTCAAACTTCATTAACTAATAATGATGAAGTAAATGACCAAGATAGTCACTTGACTATTACACGTGACTCATTTATCAAATTGCAAGAAGAAGATCCTTCTTTACAAAAATTCTTCATTCTAGCAAAAAAAGGTGATCCTAATCAAAATACTAATAGAAAATCTTGGATTTCTATGAAGAACGGCGTACTTGTACGTATGGTACAAGACTCGACTACGTCCACTCATTCACAAATTCTTGTGCCCAAGAGCATGAGATTGCAAATATTGCAACATGCTCATGACTCGCAATGTGCTGGACATATGGGTTTTTTCCCGTACAAAGTCGAGAGTTCTTGCGGCTTTCTTTTGGCCATTTGTGAGCAAGGACATACGAATGTACTGTCGCTCTTGCAAAGTATGTCAGGAGGTCAAATCTAAAGGACCACGACATGCTGCGCCTATCCAGGCTGCTGACATTCCTATTCGCCCTTTTCAAAAAATGGCAATAGATATTATCGGTCCTTTTAGAATTAAGTCGGCTAGAGGACATCAATTTATCCTTACATGTGTCGATATGTGCACACGTTGGCCAGAGGCAATACCTCTCAAGAGCATCTCAACTGCTGACATCGCAGACGCTCTTTGGCTGATATTTTCTCGCTTGGGTTTTCCCGGAGAAATATTGTCAGACCATGGCACTCAACTTATATCAGACACTATGTCACAGGTAATGTCTATGCTACATATTAAAAGGTCTCTCAGCAGTATCTATCACCCAATGTCTAATGGGTTGGTCGAACGTTTAAATAGGACTCTGAAAACTTTACTTGGTAAGATAACTGAGGATCATCCTCAGGATTGGGACAGGGTCTTACCCGCGGCTCTCTTTGCGTATAGAGAGGTCCCCAATGAACATACGGGGTTTTCCCCTTTTGAACTTGTCTTTGGCGCGCAACCGCGCGGCCCTATGTCTTTACTTCACGATCTAATCACTGCCGATAATATTAGCGATGAAACTCAATCTTCTTATGAGTACGTCATTGCTCTTAGGCAAAAGATCATCGAGGCATGCAAACTAGCAACTTCGTCTTCCGAATTTGCTAAAGAAAAGGCAAGGCAGTTTGCAAATAAGAATAGATGTCTACGACAACTTTGTCCAGGTGACAAAGCTCTCGTTCTACTTCCTTCAAGGGAGAACAGACTTCTAATTGCATGGAAAGGTCCATATGCAATAGTCTCCAAAATTTCTGATGTCGACTATGTTGTCGATATTGATGGAAAGCATAAAACTTTCCACATAAATATGCTCACGGAATTTTATGAAAGACCTGACTATTTGCAGCCTATTTTCCAGGCAACGGACAATTCTCAAGTACCTCATGGTCAGTACTCATCGCTGTCAGTTATACAGGATGAGGAAACTACTTTTTCTGATGTCAATCTTCCTCTTTCTATGGTCCCACTTTATTCTACGGAATCTTGGAAAAACGTGACCGTTTCTCCAAATCTTTCCGCTGAGGAACATCGACAAGTTTCTTCGATGTTGCAAACATTTCAGGATGTTCTTACAGACATCCCGGGACACACACATGTCATTGAACATGACATTGTGCTAACTGATCATAATCCTATCAGAGTCAGACCCTATCCAATACCTATCCATTTCCAGTCTCAAGTCGAAAAAGAATTGGATGAAATGATACGTTTGGAAATCATTGAACCATCCACTTCAGCATACTCTTCGTCTATGGTTATTGTTCGAAAGAAGGATAATAACATTCGCATTTGCGTAGATTATCGCAAATTGAACCAAGTTACGAAGTTCGATGCTGAACCTATGCCTTCATTAGAAGAACTACTCAATAAACTTTCTAATTCTAGATTCTTTACCAAACTAGATTTGTCTAAAGGTTATTGGCAAGTTCCTCTAACCGAACGTGCCAAACCTTTTACAGCTTTTTCTACACCCAGGGGTTTATTCCAATGGAATTTCATGCCTTTTGGTCTTATGAACGCCCCTGCTACATTCGTACGCATGATGCGGCGAATTCTCGCATATCGTACAGATGTCATAGCATACCTAGATGATATCTGTCTATTCAGTGATTCCTGGGAAGATCACTATTTGGGTTTATACGAATTACTGTCCACTCTTCGCGAGTATAACTTGACTGCAAAACCCTCTAAAGCCTTTATAGGATTTAGTGAGATTTTCTTTCCTAGGTCATCGTGTTGGTCGTGGTCTTTTAAAGACAGAGGACCACAATGTTTCAAAAATACTTAACATTTCGGTCCCTAAGACGAAGAAACAAGTAAGGAGTCTATTAGGTTTGATCCAATTCTACGGACGATTCATTCCGAATCTGTCCTCCATTATGGCACCGCTTTCTACTTTATTGAAGAAAGGGTCGCCTAATCTGATCCGCTGGTCTAAAGAATGTCAATCCTCATTGGACCAGGTTAAAGCCCTATTTTCATCTCCACCTATTCTTAGGTTACCTACTATTGAGAAGACTTTTGTTCTTCGAAGTGACGCCTCGTCAACTGGGATTGGGGCGGCACTAATGCAGGAGTATTCTGATACTCTGCATCCGGTGATGTATATCTCTAGGAAATTAAATGCTGCAGAAAAGAATTACTCGGTTTTAGACCGTGAGTTATTGGCTATGGTATGGTCTATTCTGAAGTTACAAAGATTTCTTCTAGGCGCACATTTCATTGTGGAAACCGACCAGAAAGCGCTTACTGCTATTCAGAGCAAAAACTTGAAGAGCTCGAGGTCCACTCGTTATGCCATAGCTCTTCAACCATTTCATTTCTCGGTTCGAGCTATCCGTGGTTCGGATAATGTAATGGCAGACATTCTGTCCAGATGCCCACACGATTCCACATGATTCTTCTGTCATATATATATATTTCCTGATATACAGTCCAATGTTATAATGACATGTTAGTAGATTTTTTTTTTCTTCTCACTTTTTTGAGGGGAATTTATAACATTGTACCAAGTAATTATCTAAGAAGGCTTAGTTAGTGATATACGGGCCAAAAGATCACTCGGCCACATTTAAATAATATATTTGCATAATTGTATTAAGAGATTTACCAGTTGTCTTTAAGATTTGTGTTATTGATATTTTCGCAGCACATCATTGAAGATGCGAGATTGTGTCCATTGTGGAACTTTGAGGATATCAAGTCCTGTCCTAGATTGGGAGCGGATGATGTCCACATCTTCTTCTATTGAATGTTTTATGTCAACGAAGATCAACACATGTATTACTTATTAATTACTGTTGCTTTATATAATGTAATAAAATAGTGCGGTATATTAATATATTACACCGCTGTTTGCACAACACATTATATGATATCATAATAATATATTTAATTTCATATATTGGTATGAGAATAATTTGATTTTCATTATGATGTTGCCATCATTGTGGCGTGTGTTGGTGGCACCTTCCTGGAATATATAAGCGTATACTTAGATAAATTTTTTCTCTAAGGATCTGAGATATGATCTCAGTGTCGCTCCATGCGTTGAGCTAATTTGTTAGGTATATATCCGCGCATCATACGTGCGTTAGGAGCCTAGATTTTTCCGGCTCCAGGATTTAAAAAAAAAAATGTTTCATTTTTTTTTTTTCCCGGGAGGGTGCGGTAATGTTACGCACAAATAATTACTTTTTTCAAAGCCTTTGTATGATCATTTTTCGTATGTATGATCATTTTTTGACTGAAGTGTGTATTAAGTTTTTTACAGTCAAAGGGACATAATCCGAGTTATCGAGACTACAATTTTTTAGGAGTTTGCCTTCTCTTGTATAGAGACACGTTCGGTCTATAATTTCTTGAACGAAGCGTGACCATATCTCCTTATTTGGTAGTATCAGTCAACTGTTGTAGATGCCTGAAACCTTTCTTAACGCTTTTGTTCATGACCATAAAAGGCGCGGCTGTGTAAGACTTTTATCTCGAATGTTCTTAGAATCGTCTTATTGTGAACGGCGACTCAGAGATTGTCGCTCTGCGCATGGCTCGACTTGGTTTTCGTTTGTTGTTCCGCCCAGCTCGGGCAGTTTAGAAATGGTCTAAGTAGCGAGCAGACGCGACCTGCGTCTTGTGATTTTCTGAGGGAAATACATTGTCTTTGTGAGTTAGTTAGCTAACTAGACTATTTCCCAGTATTATTCAAGCCTGCCTGGAGGCATATGTTCATGGTTGATTTTCCGAAATAAGGTAATTCCTCTTGTATCGAACTTTATGCTATCATCTAGAGGTTCGTCATTTTGTCGCCTTTTTGCTCGCCTGTGTGATTCAAAATGGAGAGGTACTTTGACTAGGATTAAGTCACCGGTATCTTTATACCTGAACTAGTTATATATATATGGGTCGCTCTAGACCAACAAGACTATTGTCTGTGTTCCAGGATTCGTTATATCAGAGATCACGTCCAAGTCAGATGGTTAGACTTAGGAAGGTTATAAAGGTCGAGCTGACCTGTAATCCATGTATGCTATTCACGTGCAGACAGTAAACGGACTTATTGTATACATCTGATCTGCTAGCATCAGGAAGGGAATAATTATTATTGTCTATGAATATGGAAGATCTGCAGCTGACACTGTTGCAGAAGTTATATGTATTATTTATAAAGCTTCACGAACCAGAACTTTATGATATCTGTTTACCATACAACTATGGAGTATTGGATCCTACATGACTATCAGTTAATATGATTTTGAATGCTGCATTCGTTATACTGTGCTGATGATGACATAAATATCATGACTGTTTTGTGGCGTGCAATAAATGGTATAAAACTAAAGCGAAGTTACCATTTCTATGACTCTACACGTCATGTTGCCTGTGGTGTACCCTGTGAACTGTTCTACTGCAACACACACAGCAACATTCTAAATCAGAGAAGACACCTACATCTTGCACTTTAATACCAGGTGTCGATAGGGGTGGCAAGTTATCATTTCAGCTCAAATCCACCCTTATCAAAGGGTTTCTTCAATTATCATTGCGCAGTTTTATAAAATAAATTAGATGCATTGTGAAGGGTGACGTCAGAGGGGAAGAGAAGTTAGTTGGGCGGTGGAAAGACAAGGTGTCTTCTGGGTCCTCAAAAGATATATTCATCTAATGTTTGATTTTGATGCAAGTGTAGAATACCAAGTATCAAATAAATGTATGGAAGTGTAACACTGATTGTTATAAACTGACTTATCGACTTATTCTGCCCAACGGTGATGAACTGTCTCGTTTCACTGATGAGGAGTACGAAATAACAGACAAATAATGTGATGTCTGTAAATAATGCCTGTAATGCCTAGGTCTGTCTATTCTTAACACCTATTCTATATTTATAGGTAAGTTGGATGCTTGAAAATAATCTAATACTTCTATGGCACGCGCCTCAAACAGCCTCTGACAACCAAGTCCAGCTCCCGGCCTTCACGTGTGGCTCAATTTGAGCCCGGCGGAACTGTTTTCACTGACGGGAGAAGGGGCAAAGGCGAGCGACTGGCGCCTTAAAACCAGCAGCTTCGGCCAGATAGGGCTCGTGATCCTTGGTTGGTAGCTTATCTAAGAGAAGGAACTCTGAATTCAAACCACCGCTGCCTTGCGGGAATATCCATTTATGGAATTGGCTTCGGGAGTAAACCCTGAGGATAAATCCGGAGTCGGAGTCCCTAAGGCAGTCTAATGTCGATTCGACATTATTCTGGCAACTCCTGCGACATGGCTGGTACCAAACTGTATCGGCTACCGCCGTTCCTTTGGATCTACCAGCTGTGTGGAGAGGGGGAACATGCTGCATGGGCAACAGCTTGATCTCCATATAACTGTGCCCAAGCTCGCGCCCTGGAGAGGACACTCCAGCTTCACCCTATAGGTGTCGGCAAAACACGGGAAGTAGCAGTTTACCGGTTATAAGCATTTTGCCCAATTGGCGTAGGGCATGGCGCCAGGGGCTACTTCCGACAGTGGGAGAGGTTCTAGGATCTCACTGGACAGCTACCGCCCGCTTCAAGCTGGGCAGCCCCCAGTCAATAAGGTGTTGTCCCGCCACTGTCTGCTTTCCCCATTGGGAGAAAACGTCGAAAGGAGCACCAGGAAAATAAGCAGCTGAGGGCTGTCACCTCAGGGGCGCATTCCCATAGTCAGTTATGACTGAAGGGGCTATTATTATTATAGTGTCTAGTGGATATTTATTGTTGAAGTGAAGCTGTCAAATAAACTTATGGATCATCATGGCCTGGTTTATTGCTTCAATTATGTTGTGTAGACCCGTTGCACAAAAGTACCACATCAACTTGTACACGTCGGCAATTCTTGAGTGAATTAAATAACATAGACTACCAGGGTTACACAACACACTTGGCCATCAGATATATAGACAGACAAAAAAATTAAGTGCTTTGACCACTTAATGGAACGGAGCACAATTCGCTTCTACTACATGCAAGTAATCATAGAAAATCTGGCTTTAGAGCAAGAAGAAGATCAAGAGGCAGATAGATAGACAATATTACAGAAATACGAGCTACAAAAAAACTGGGGCTCACAGCAACAAATGCGACACTCTTGGGTCAAGGACAACAATAAACTTCAGACCTTTAGCACGCTGCGGGCGACACATGTCGCCGAAGATAACCTATGCTCTGCACGCTGGAGCTGCCATGTGTCGCCTTACGGATATCATCATTTCTAGCACATGACTTGTGTACACGTGATTTTCAGCCCCGGATGTTAAGTTGTAATTTTATTTGCAAGAGAGTTAGCTTCCGTTTCCGATCTTAAAAAAGTGATGGGTGTATCCGCGTTTATTTTTTGTAAATTTTTTAAATCGAAATGAATCGGCATCAGACACGCGGCCATTTCGCTCTAATTTTATTGTATTCTGACGCCATGCGGTGGGGATGAAATTTTTGTCTTTATAAGCGCTGAAATCGGTTCTCAGAATATGTTTGATGGCTGAGATGGAAACGAAAGAAAAATGGCCTTTCAAGTATGTATAATTTTCGGGGTTAGGATTAGGAATATCGGAAAAAAATAGGATTACGGCCGAATGTCACGGCTGGCTAGGGAGTTTGTTGCTTTGCTACTGATGATGGGTGTAACGAAAAGATCGTCATTTGATTTGTATTGCTCTCTTGGTCAAATGACTTTCATTGAGATGCAAGGGATATGGACTCTTCGTTCGTTGGTCATTTTTTAAATTTTTTTTTTTTAATTTTAAAATTAAAAAAAAAAATTTTTTATTTTTTTTTTAATTTTTTTCGTTTTTTTTCATCTTTCCTTTCCTCTCTTCCTATCACATCTAACATGTACACAAACAAATTTTATATCCTCAGATTCATCATTCATTCATTTCTATACAATCTAAAAATTAGAGCAATTGACCAAAAAAAACAAAAAAAACTATAGAATTTACAAGTCACCCACTATAAAAATGGGGCGTTGTGAAAAAGAATGCAGTGGTTGGGCAAGTTTTTTGAATTTTTATGCAGCGTGCTAAAGGTTAAGGACTACGTCACACTGCAAGAGTGGGCAACAAAATAAAGGAAACGAAAAAAAGAACTGTTTTTTTTTTAAAAATAAATTGTTGCCTTGTTTTGGCGAGGCACGTCTTGTTCAACCTAGACGGTTTATATTAGAGCGCATGTCCAAATATGAAAAAACCTTTAGGCCTGGAGAATTAGATGAAAGAACTGTTCTGAAAGCACCAGGGAAAGAGAAATAGAGGGACACAAACAAAAAATTAGAAGAGATCTGGAACGGATGGCACATGACAGGAGGACCTAGGATGAGTTTGTTGAAGGGTTATGTTCCTTGGCGAGCTAAAGGTTAATACTGATGAAGATGATGATGAGAAATAACCTATTACATTACGCTGAAAATATATGAGCTACGCACAATACAAGTCACTCACATTTCATTTGGGTTTCTGTGTTGCTCTATGGCCAGTCTTAACTTCCTTCTGTGCATGGGATTAATAACTCCCAGAGCAGCACTCAGCTCGCTGTCACTCAGGCCTAGCAGAACCTGAGTATGAATAAATAACTGTGATCATTTATATAAACAATTGCAATGATTTATTCTATCTCACCAACTTTATTCTGCTGAGGTGCATTTTAACAGAAGTGCAGTTTAAGTCAAAATTGTTAAAATTTAAAAATATGAAAATTGGAATTAGTCTACCTTCTGTTAATTAATCTGAATCTAAATATTTCAAAATCACTTATCAGACCACATTCTAAGCAAGCATATTTTGACGATGAAAATTATATTTTCTAAATAACTTATGGTGTTCTTATGACAAAAACTGTACATTTCATCTTCTTCTTTGATCCTTAGCTGCCGACCGTCAAAGCAGTCAGTGGCCATCATTCCTGGTGGCGTCTTGTAGGGCAACAACAGATTGATTCCACTTTGCTCGGTCGGTGGCCATCCTTCGTACAGTGCCCCAACTCTGGTTCATTCTTTGCATCTCAGCCTCCACAGTCCTCCGCCACGTTTTTTTTGGTCGGCCTTTCTTTCGTTTTCCTTCAGGGGTCCATAGCATAGCTGTTCTTGTGATGACATTGGGGTCTCTTCTGAGGACATGGCCAACCCAGCTCCAGCATCTGCCAGCTATGATGGTGTGCATGTCCTCTTGCTTGCTCCGAGTATGCAGATCTTGGTTGGTGATGGTATTCGGCCAAAAGATTCGGTGAATTTTTCTTAGGCATGTTGTCTGAAAAGATGACAATTTCGACATTTCCTTCTCTGTAACTCTCCAGCATTCCGCACCATAGAGAAGCACAGAAAGCACACAGCTCTGATATAATCTTCATTTTGTCCTTGTGCTGTACTGAGAGGACTTCCAGATGTTGTTTAGGCTAAAAAAAAGGCTGTTCTTGCTTTGTTCATTCTGTTGTTGGTGTCTTTGCTTGCTCCGCCGTCTGGTGTTACTATGCATCCTAGGTATGTGACGGTGTCTGTCTGTACCAGTTGCTGATTCCTTACTGATATGGGCTCAGGGTTTCTCACATTGAGCGTCATGACCTCTGACTTCTTTAGATTGATGTTCAAGCTCACCTCCTGGCTAAAGTTATTAAGTCTATCCTTTTTTTCCTGGATGTGTTGATGTGAATGTGCTAGTAGTGCAATGTCATCTACATATTCCAGACCTTCTAATGTAGAAAATGTAGTCCATCGTATTCCTCTTGGACTGCCCTCTGTTGTCTGGCACATCACCCAGCCCATGACTGTTAAAAATAGAGTGGTTGATAAGGGGCATCCCTGTCGTACTCCTGTCTTCACCTCAAAGGTTAGGTTGCTCTGCCCAACTATACACGTAAAGTTGGCATAGAAGCTTTTTATGACTGACACTATGCAGCTTGGAATTCCATAAGCCCTCAGTATTTTCCATAAACTGTCCCTATGTATACTGTCAAAAGCCTTTTCAAAATCAACTAAATTAATGTACAGCTGTCTTTGCCATTCTGAGCACTGCTCTATAATGTTCCTGAGGGTAAATATATGATCTACACATCTTCTGTACATTTCATAGAATCTGATTTTATGTTACTAATTTTCTTATAAACATTTAAACAAATAAAGAGGGGAACCTGTAAACAGTTTTAAAAAAAATATTACACACTCAGAGGTATGCTTCAGGCACTCGTGAGAAATAAAGAAGTAGAAAACTAGACAACAGAAAAATAACTTGTTTGTGATTTATTGCAAATATTTTTAGACACTAACTTTAAACTTCCTTAGCATGGGCTCCAATAAAGTTATTAAAAATCTACTGGTAATCTGACAACAGTTTAAAATACAATGATGAGCTTACATGTCAATTTTGGTGCACAGAGCTCAAAAAAAAAAAAAAAAAAAAATTAATTAAAAAAAGCCTTAGTGAATTCAAAATCTAGATAAAAATCCAATATGGCTGCCACTTCCATAGCAACCAATATCATGTTACCATCAAATTCTACCAACACTGACCGAGCAAAGTGGAATCAATTTGTTGTTGCCCTACAAGACGCCACTGACTGCTTTGACGGTCGGCGGATAAGGATCAAAGAAGAAGAGATCAAATTCTTTGTTATGCATAACTATTTTTGTTTAAAGTTGTGCAATTTAAATAATTGCATGCAATTTTTTACGAAATTACCATTTCACTGCAGCTTCACCCTTTAATGTAGATAAAGAAATGTCAGGTTCACTGGCTGTGTTATGAGATACAGGGAAATTAATTTGCCTGAAAATAATTTCTCACATCTCAGACCAAACCAAACTGCTGTTTTCACTCCCAAGGTTGGGCTGTTATGACACGATTCTGTTCTTGTTTTTTTTTTTTTGCCTCCAATTGTTCAAGAAAGGACTCCTTCTCTCTCATAAAATGCAGCGGTGCTAAACTTTCTTTGTCTATACAATTTCACTTTCTATTTCATTTAACAGATTTTTGAATTTAAATTTTTTTTGTATATATAGGAATCATACATTCTATAAATATTTCTGTGTTGGGTAGATTTCTAATTTGTAAACTTTCCCAGGGCGTGGCAGTGGCTTGATAGGCCAACTCTTTACGATTTTCAGCTGCCATGGGATTTTTAACGTGCGCAACTTGCACATGGGAACCTCCTAATTTTTCACCCTTATCCGAGAAGGCGAGTCATCCGATCTCACTACCCAAGAGACCAGGTGGGAACCCGTACCTTTAGAACAGGCCGACACCATACATTAGCCAGGACCCCACTGATGAAATCTGACCCACACTCATACAAACCAAACTCATGATGAATAGCTAAATAAATAAAATATTCTTCATTGTGTCCCTTAAATCATTAGAGGATAGTGTGATTCGCTTCCGTAGCTAGGCGGAGGTCCCGTTCGGAAGGTCTTGGGTTCGATTCTCCGGTAAGCCACTCACTTCTGTTGTTTTTCTGTTGTCTAGATTTCCTCTTTATTTCTCATGAGTGTCTGAAACATACCTTTATGTATGTAATATTTATTTACTTAAATAGCATACTTGGTAAGAGCCTATAGGCTATTCTTTGCTTCTCAATAACAGGCCCTAGGATGCATATTTTTTGACATTTTACAAGATATTTTTATCTTAGTATTAAAATAAAAACCAACATAATTTTTACATGCGACGTGTACTCTTCCTCTTCTTCATGTACCATGAATGGTGGTATAGCCAATCACGTCTCTCCACAACTTTCTGTCTTCCCGCCCTTTTTAACAATTCTGCTATTGCTGTTCATTTCTTTCCATGTCAAAGTGTCCAGTATTTCCTCTTTGTCATCCTTTATTTCTTGTTCCTTCGGTCTTTCCTGTTGTTGCTATATACTCCAGCTTTCTCCTTCTCCTAACATGCCAGAAAATGTAGACTGCTTCCTTCTCATCAGTAATAAGCTTCCTTTGTGCATTGGTCTCTCCCAGGACATCCTCATTACTCGTGTTAGCTGTTCATGGTATTTTTAACTTTCTTCTGTAAAACCACATCTCTGTGGCCTCTAATGCTTTCCCTACTGGTTTACCAATTGTCCATGACTCACTTCTGTAGGTCAGTATTGGTTCTATATAACACTGAAGAACTCTCTTTTTTACATTTATTGACAAAGATTTGTTGTATCAAACACTTTTAATATTATGGAATGTTTCTTTTGTCTGGGCTAATCTACTCTTCACTTCCGAGATGCATCTTCCACCCGATGTTATTACAGTGCCTATGTACTGTATTTGAATCTACTGGCTTGTTATAAAACTGTTCCATTTACTTTGATAGTTCATTCTGAGGAACTACTCATTTAATAATATTAAAAACAAAAGTGACTTACCCTTCCACTTTTGACATTGGTCAGACAATTTGGTGCATACATAGGCATAGCCAAGGTGATCTCAAGCCAAGCCAGTACTTGAGGTGCCCGCCAATCCTTCATGTTTACACCCACCATCTTCTCTATTGTGTTGAGCTTCTCCTGGTAGTTGTCCTGACTGAGCAGACACAGTTTCTGGCAAGAGTCTGGGATACAAATTTTAATTTCATCAAAATGAAATACAAAGACTGTATACCCCAAGCAAAGAAGTTATTCCAGAAAATAAAAAGCGTTATATGCAACACGTCATTTGTCAATAGAAATGATGCAAAACGATTCTTCAATGCCATATAGAGCCAACCCCATCATGGGGAAGCAAATTAATAATCTTTTTCCCCCAGACGGCAACACCAGAAATGTTGTTTATAAGGAAGCACTGGAATTATTTTGCAATAATAAATGTAACAAAATAACAAAAGTAAATATGACACAGTGTAATCAATTATAACAGCAGGCTGATCACCTGCTTGTCAGTCACTCAGATTACGGAAACAACAATTAATTTTTTGTTGTACCAATAAACGCCACTAGGCATAACGGAACAACAGTTAATTTCTTGTTGCCCTAAGGCGCCACTAGGCGTATTGGCCACGGACTGCTTTGTCGGTCAGTGGCTAAGGACGGACGAAGAAGAAGAAGAAGAAGAAGTAATCAATTATATTTATTGCAAAGTATGTGTTGTTGTTTGACAAACACAACATCTGGATTGATTATTCTGATTACTAAATTAAATATTCAGCAAAAACAACTAAATCAATCTTTCTTTTATAATTGTACAAATCGTCATTGGAGAATACGTTCTGTTGTTGATTACGTTTGCTACAGCAACGTAAATATAATAAGTATCACAAGCTGCAATGTCTTTGATGACAAGCTTCTGGGAGAGAAGGTGCATTATTACTGTAGTAGCAGTGAAGATGAGGGTGATGCTGGTGAAGATAGTGATGTAGGCCATGATGATGGAGATGAATATTATTCTTGTTCAGAATTTCTTCTTGATTTTTGTTTTTTGTACATTTAACGTATAAGCACAATTGTGGTTGTACCTATTTACAATGATTTAACAAATGTGATGCCACTTTCTCATATCGGCAGATGTTCATATTATTTGGAATTGAAAAACAATACATATCCTAATTATAACCCATCAGAGGCTGAACGGGATATTTTTCTTCATTAATTTTTTTTTTAAAATGTGTATTACAAGAACAAAGAGTATCAAAATATCATAGTTTGATTTTTACATTCTCAGACGTTTCATAAACTGTTACTAGAATAACTGGGGCAACGCCGGATACTTACAGCTAGTCACAAATAAAGCTACACAATCTCTTCAGGCCACAAAAGATGCTCCTTTAATGAAGAATATTCAGGATTCATGTGGATATCCATAATTATTAATGATGATGTTTTAATACAACCTGTGTAGAAATGAAGTTTAATACACATTTACGTGCACATTCCTTAAGCTACATAGAGCCAATGCTTTCACATGGAAGCAAATCATGGACAGTCAATAATCGAACTTGAAGACTACTTCAGACCAAAGAGATGTAGTTTAAAAGAAGAATGTTACAGAGCCCTGTGGATATCTAGAAAGAATAATGGCAATGTTCTAACAGAGGTTCTATGGAAAATAAATTTATTACACGTTTTACGGGTGTCCTTTAACAAATCTAGAAATACCTTAACACAATAGATAGGCATGAAAAAGGATGGCGCAGTTTTTTGAAAAGCAAGACTAAAAATACAGGCTATCTTCAGGTAAAAATATTCCATCTGAATACTACATAAAGACCTAACCCCAGCTACTTTCGTTTACAGATGTTTCTGTTTACACAAGAGTGTTAAAAATCCCATGGACAGCTAAAAAAATTCATGAGGATGCCTTGAAAGAAGCTGATGTGCACAAGAATAACACATAAGGAAGACTAAAAATACAGGCTATTTTCAGGTAAAAATATTCCATCTGAATACTACATAAAGACCTAACCCCAGCTACTTTCGCTTACAGGTGTTTCTGTTTACACAAGAACGGTAAAAATCCCATGGACAGCTAAAAAAGTCATGAGGATGCCCTGAAAGAAGCTGATGTGCACGAGAAGTTTACTCCTCGCATTATAAGAAAGCAACCCACATTCTTTGGGCATGTTATGAGAAGAATACAGCTGGAATATAGTATGACAATAGGAAACACTGAAGGAAAAAGAAATAACAAAGAGAGAAGATTCTGGACAGTCTGACATCATGGCATGGACAAAAGTCAACAACAGAAATGGTAACTAGTACTGGAGATAGTAAAGTGTGGAGAGTCATGATCACCTACACCACAAGGCATAGCACTTGAAGAAGGTCTTCTTAAATAATGTTTTAATGTAGCTAACTCGGTTAATGCTTCCTTTCTATTTTGTTTTCATTCAACTGTCCCTGATGACTGCCCTGTGGTCATAACATAGACAATTTTCTTTGTTCTGTGTCCTAGTAATATGCATTACCTATTTTTATTATCTTCTTCTTTCGCCTTTAAGCCCCCCCCCCCCCAGGAGCAGAGGTCTTCAACCAACTTATACCAAGTCTTCCTGTCCCGTGCCATCAGCTCAAGGTCTCCAGTTCTCTTCTCCATGTGTTCTTTGTTCTTCCTCTACTTCTGTTACCCTGGGAGTTTTAATATTAACCCGTGCGTTACCAGCGCCTAAAAGGGGGAGCAAAGAATAGTAACACTGTTCCCCTTAAAATGCATGTCATAAAAAGCGACTAAGGAGGGTTGCGCATGGGGACCTGTTAACCCCATCATGTAAACAAATGTTAAACCACACAAAATTCAACAAACAGTGGACATGACAACTAAGAAATATTTTCATTTACCTCGTCTTTTTATCACTGTCTTACTGAAGTCCTCTTCATTTTCAAATACATAAAGATGAAACGCACCTGGTGTGTAGTTACCACGGCCCAAACGGGGAACAAACAACAGATAAAAACCAAACATAACCAATTGGCAGATGGCGAAAGGACTTTAGATAAGGTGCATCATGTTGCCAGACTGGCGATCAATATTTACATTACAGCTAGCCTTAACCTAACGCCAACTCTGTTGTTAACTTTGGTCAAAGATTAACCACACAGCGATCCCCGGATTTTCACCTTTATCAAAATTAATAACACCCGATAAATACTGAAAGCCTTTAAAAAAAATAAGAACAAACAACAACAAAAATTTGAACTTGAAGTAGAAAATGCCACGTTTTTTGCCCAACTTGGCAGCATCCAGTCTACTGTCCCCTATAATTGCCCCTACCAAGCATGACATAAAAAAGTGACAAAAGAAAGTTTTTGACATGAGGCCAGTTTACCCATTCTTTCTTCTTCTTCGATCCTTAACCACCGACCGTCAAAGCAGTCAGTGGCCATCACGCCTAGTGGCGTCTTGTAGGGCAACAACAAATTGATTCCACTTTGTACGGTCGGTGGCCATCCTTCGTACAGTGCCCCAACTCTGGTTCATTCTTTGCATCTCAGCCTCCACAGTCCTCCGCCAAGTTGTTTTTGGTCGGCCTCTCTTTCGCTTTCCTTCAGGGGCCCAAAGCATAGCTGTTCTTGTGATGGCATCGGGGTCTCTTCTGAGGACATGACCAACCCAGCTCCAGTGTCTGCCAGCTATGATGGTATGCATGTCCTCTTGCTTGCTACGAGTAAGCAGATCTTGGTTGGTGATGAGTTATCCCATAACCGTAGACATTTTAACCCACAAAAACTTCAACACACAACATGGCCAAGTCATCTAAAGGAAATAATTTAATTTGAGCCATCCAGAGACAGAAGAAGTCATCTGATTAGGGTGTCTCATGATAAAAGCAAACCCCAGAAGAAAGCCTAAAAGGAGTCAGGGTGAATGCCGACTAACATTTTTTTCGTTTAGGAAAATCTCCATGCTTGGCACCTGGAATGTGTGTACTTTGAATCTTCGTGGTAAGAGAGGCAGATGTTACTAAAGAAACACAAGGAGAAAGGAACTAGAGACAAAAATGAAAATGATGATGAAGATATGGACAGAATTTGAGCGGATGGCACGTGACAGGAGAACTTGGCATGTATTTGTTGACGGCAGGACCGGTGCCAGACTATTTTGCGCCTTATGCAAGGCTAAGTAATTATTCTGGTTTCTCACACTTCTCACTCTCTTAACACACTGACACTCTACACTCTGCGCCCCTCTGAGGTCTGCGCCCTAGGCGGCCGCCTAGTTGGCCTAATGGTAGCACCAGCCCTGGTTGACGGCCTATGCTCCTTGGAGAGCTAAAGGGTATTGATTGATTTAAAATTTAAATTCTGCCCTACAGTGGAGTCCCCACAAGTGCAAGAGCGAATGGGGGAGTGGGTTGTATTATGGCTAAAAGCCAAGCAAATAACATCAAAGGATGAAACTTTCTTTCATTATGGTGCTAAATTTAAAATGAGAAACCATAGTCAACCTTCTCATTGCATATGGGACAAACGAAGAGCGGGTAAGATGCCAAAGAAGAATTCTTTGAGCTGCTTCAAATATCAAAGACAATGGACGACAGCCTGGATGAAATTATCTTTCTCGGACATTTCAATGCCAGGAGTTGGAAATGACCATGCTCAATGACCATGATTAATGATTAAAAAATGAATGGGGGATAACATTAAAGCACGTAACAAATTCTAATAATTAGAGGGCAAACAATAACATCAGACAGAGATACAACAGTGAGATTATTAACAGAAAGTGCTACGGAAAATAATAATCCAGAAAAAAAAAGCCATACTTTATGCAATAAATAAAAGATTCTGCACGAGGCAGAAATGTCAAGAAATCCTTACCATCACCAAGAACAGCTTCTGTTTGTGGCAGGGCCAGGGATCGACGCATGCGGCCTTCTTCTTCTTCTTCCATCCTTAGCCACCAACCGGCAAAGCAGTATGTGGCCAGTACGCCTAGTGGCATCTTAGGGCAACAACAAATTGATCAATCTATCGCTGTTTCCACCACGCCTAGTGGCGTCTTTGTGGAACAAAAACAGACCAAACAATCTATTGCTGTTTCCGTAATCAGATTGGTTGGCAAACAGGTGATCAGCCCACTGTGCGAAGTTTTTACGGGATGGGGTAAACAGCCCCATGCCCAAACCCTCCTTAGTCGCTTTTTTACGACATGCGTGGTAGGGTGCAGTGTTACTATTCTTTGCTCCCCTTTCGGGCCCCGGCAACACACGGGTGTTACAGTAGAGTCCCCACGAGTAAAAGAGCTAAAGGGGGTGAGGGTTGTCATGTGCCTAAAAGTCAAACAAATAACATCAAAGGATGAAACTTTCTCTTGGAGCGCATTATGGTGTTAAGATTTAAAAGAAGGAGAAACCATAGTCAACCTTCTCATTGTGTATGGGCCAAACGAAAAGCGGGCAGGTGCCACGGAAGAATTCTTTGAGCTGCTTCAAAAGACAAATCGACGACTGCCTGAATGAAATTATCTTTTTCAGAGATTTCAATGCAAGAGTTGAAAATAACCATGCTAGATGGAGTACAAGAACAGCTATGCTATGGACCCCTGAAGGAAAACGAAAGAGAGGCCGACCAAAAACAACTTGGCAGAGGACTGTGGAGGCTGAGATGCAAAGAATGAACCAGAGTTGGGGCACTGTACGAAGGATGGCTGCCGACCGAGCAAAGTGGAATCAATTTGTTGTTGCCCTACAAGACGCCACCAGGCGTAATGTCCACTGACTGCTTTGACGGTCGGCGGCTAAGGATCAAAGAAGAAGAAGATGGAGTAAAGTTATTGGAAGATACGGAGAAGATACACTAAATGACAATGGAAAGTGACTCCTTAGATTCTGCACTGAGCCAAACATTGTCATTACGAACACAACATCACCTACAAAAGCACATACATACATACACCAGATATGAACCAACAAAGAATGAGAAATCAGTCATCAACTATGCCACTGTTCAGAAGAGCTCATTCAAGTATGTGCGGGATGCTAGTGTCTGGAGAGGGCCAGAGATTGGAAGTGATAACTACCTGCTGACAATTAATAGAACAACTGAAAGAGTTGCTCTGCCTAGGCATTGCCCATCATACAAGCAAGAAAATAAATAATCAAGCAGGAGAGATGGGGATTAAGGCTTACAAGCTATGAGAACCAGAAGTTAAGACCAGGTACCAGAGGCTTATTGTGACAGCAGTAAGAAACCTATAAGAACTATCACATGACCTGGAAACCCTTTGGCTTAAATTTAATGACGTAATACAAATAGCTGCAGCAGAAGCATGCGGCGAAGTTCAACTTGGGAGAAAGGGAAAGAGGATACTTTGGTGGACAAAAGAAGTTAAAGAGAAAATAAGAGAAAAGAATAAGGCTTGGAAATAATACTTAGAAGCTAAAACCACAGCAGGAAAATAAGAGAAATATAGAGAATATATGATACTCAGAACAGAAGTAAAGAACAAGGTGCAAACAGCAAAGAAATCCTGGAAAGAATTTGAAGAAAAGCTAGAAAAAGATGCTTAAGAAAACCAAAAATTGTTCTACAAGATCCTAATGAACATGAGAAAGGACAAAAAGTGTCCTTTTAAATTTATAAAAGACAAACAAGACTATAGCGTACTACCCTAAAGAAAGTGATGGAAAGATTGAAAGAATATTTCTCAGAGCTTCTTGACTGTGAGCAAGGTCAAGCCTCAGAAATGATAACCACTATCACAGAAGATGGCATCAAGAAGGAAGAACTGAAGGCAGCACTGGTATCTATTAATACTCAAGATCAAGATATTTAGGAAGGACAAGAAAGTAATCAGTGGGGTACTGAAGTAAAGAGACAGGTCTGTATTTCAGAGCTGAATTTGCTACCAAATGTTGCCCTGATTGCCATATCAGAGGCACATCATTCAATCCAACCTGCAAGTCTGGAAGGAAGAGCTGAAGAAGAGAGGGATGGTATATGAGCAGCTCCAAAATAAAAACTGTGGTGATCTTAGGAGAAGGAAAAATGCATCAGATTATGCTGGGAGAACAGTCCTGGAGCCAGGTCTTACTTTACTTAGTCGTTCCCCTTCTACCCGTGAGGTGTAGAGGATTTGGAAGAGAGAGCGCCAGACTATTCTATCGGCTGATCTTCCTCCTGGCCTGGTTCCATTCCTAGTCCTCGAACCTTCAAAGATGTCTAATGTTGTCCTCCCAGCGGACTCTGGGTCGTCCTCGGGGTCTGGATCCTTGGCGCTCTTTGTTTCCCATGCTTGTCGTGGTAGCCGATCTTCTCCCATTCTGCAGACATGGCCAAACCATCTTAGTTGGGACTGTT